>JAXQQM020061903.1:0-52210 GCA_034641835.2 Pinus albicaulis
CTTCTTAGACAAATCTAAACCTGATAGATCATTCATATGGAACTGAGATAGGAGAAGACATTGACCCAAGAGAACTCGAAGTATTACATTATGAAAATGACACCATACCCAGAGGGCTTGCGCCTCTAGAGGAATAGTTTGATTTTAATGATGTGGCCAAAAAGCCATAAATGGAATCTACTGAAGTCGACATTGAAGAATATAACATAGGAAGCTCGGAGGAACGTAGAAAGATCAAAATATCCAAAATCCTTCCGCCTCACATAAAACATAAATACATCGATTTGTTTAAGGAATTTAAAGATGTGTTCACATGGGGATACCAAGATTTGAAATCATACGACACGAGCATCATCCAACACAAGATTCCCCTCAAAGAAAACCATAAGCCTTTCAAGCAGAATTTAAGAAGGATAAACCAAGTATTACTACCTTTGGTTGAAAAATAAATCAAAAAGATGTATGATGCTGGGATAATAGTGTCTCTCCGGTACTCTGAATGGGTCTCAAATCTAGTATCAGTTAGGAAAAATACCAAAGAAATCAGACTATGTATCGATTTCCGAAACCTAAATAGGGCCTGTTTAAAGGACAAATATCCCTTGCCCAAAATGGACCACATACTTCAAAAGGTAGTAGGTGCTAAAAGGATCTCATTGCTTGAAGGTTTTTTTGGTTATAACCAAGTGCTGGTTTACCCCACTGATCAACATAAAATAGCTTTCACTACACCTTGGGGCATCTTTATGTATGTTAAAATGCCTTTTGGATTGATGAATGCAGGTGCTACATTCCAAAGAGCCATGGACATAGCTTTCTCAGAAGACATAGGTTTTTTCATAGTCATATATCTTGACGATATTACGGTATATTCTAAATCAGATTAAGAACACCTGGTACACTCAAGAAAGGTTTTTAACAAATGTAGAAAATATGGCTTATCCCTAAACCCCAAGAAAACACTTTCTGGTCTAGAAGAAGGAAAATTCCTAGGTCACATTATTTCAGAAGAGGGAATAAAAATATATTCCTAGAGAATTGAAGGCATATTGCAAATAAGTCACCCCAGAAACATAAAGGAGCTGCAATCCTTTATCGAAAAGATAAATTTCTTGAGAAGATTCATCCCAAACCTTGCCGAACTCTTGAGAGATATCACAAATATGCTGAAGAAAGAGGTCGGGGTTAAATGGACTACAAAAGCCAAAAAATATTTTGAACTTGTTAAAAAGGCCCTAACTGAAACACCACTATTAATAAGTCTTGATTTCACCAAATATTTTTACATTTTTTCATTTTCCTCGGAACACACGATAGCTGCTGTATTGTTGCAAAAAAACGTAGCCGGGAAAGAGCAACCCATTGCCTTTTTTAGAAAATCCCTAAGAGATGCTCCCTTGAAATATAACATCATGGATAAACAGACATTCGCATTGGTAAAAGCACTGAAAGATTTCCAAGTTTACATCTTACATTCTCATGTCATCGCTTTTGTCCCTAATGCTGTTGTCAAGGATATTTTAAACGAAGATGCCGATGGTAAAAGGGGAAAATGGATCGTTATCATCTTAGAATATGACTTAGAAATCTGACCTACCAAACTAGTTAAAGGACAAGGACTTGCAAGACTAATGGCTGAAACTAACCTCCAAGCTTTAGATATAAATTTTGTTGATGCTTTAGAAGAACAGGAAGAATGCACATCCCCTCATGTTGAACAAATGTTTCTAAATTCACCTTGGTATGCAGATATTCTTTATGTATTATTTTATCTAAATGCTCCTCCAACTTTATCAAAAACAAAAGCAATATTTCTTAAACAAAATTCTTTAAATTTTTTCATTATAGATGGTCTTCTGTATTGGAAAAATCCCACTGGTATGCTTCTTAAATGTTTGCTTGAGTCTGATGCAGAGAAAATTATGCACGAAATGCATGAAGGGGAATGTGGGGGCCATCTCTACTAGAAAACCACAGCAAAAAAAATTCTTAGAGTCGGTTATTATTGGCCTACCTTATTTCCTGACACTCACCAGCTAGTTATGACATGCCATAAGTGTCAAATTTTCGATGGCAAGAAAAAGCTTTTACCTTTGCCCTTGCACCCCATCATAGTCGAAGGACCCTTCCAGCAATGGGGCCTAGATTTTATTGGGGAAATTCACCCTTCCTCATTCGCTCAACATAAATGGATCCTCACAGCCACTGATTACTTTACCAAATGGATAGAAGCCATACCTTCCAGGAATGCCACCGATTCAGTCATCATCAAGTTCCTAGAAACCAATATCCTATCTAGATTTGGCTGTCCCAGAAAGATCATTACAGATAACGCCACTGCCTTCTCCTCCAAAAGAATGGTTGACTTCTGTCACAAGTATCACATTTCATTAGGACATTCCACAGCCTATTACCCTCAAGGTAATGGTTTAGTCGAGTCCTCTAACAAAAGCCTAGTCAACATCATCAAAAAACTTCTTGAACAAAATAAAAAAGCATGGCATGGGAAACTAGTACACGCCTTATGGGCTGATAGATTAACCACCAAGAAATCCATAGGCATGTCTCCTTACCAACTAGTTTATGGCATAGATGCCATTTTCCCAACATATTTAGGGGTTCCGGTAATGAAGTTGTTACAAGAAGTTCAAATAGAAGAAAATGACATGCAAAGGAGGGTAAATCAGACTATCCATTTACAACAAACCAGAGAAGAAGTTTACCAAAGGGCTCAGTTAGCAAAAGACAAAATAAAACAGATTTTTGATAGAAGAACTAAGGAAAATGATTTTCAGATTGGAGATAAAGTTTTAAAATGGGATTCTAGAAGAGAAGACAAAGGTAAACATGGCAAGTTTGAAAATTTATGGAAAGGGCCTTACATCATCAGCTCAGTCAGTGGAAACAATGCTTTCTTCTTGCAAGAACCTGATGGGACTGAAATTTTTGGAGGTCCTGTGAATGGCAGGACATTAAAGCATTATTTTTGTCAAGAGCTCTAGTTCTAAGTTTGAACACTTCATTCATTGTATATACCACTTTTTGAAAAATAGTTAAACAGAAAAGTCAAAAAACAGTAAAAGATAGAAAAGAGGGCGGTTGAAAAACAGGAAAAGGCCCCATGTTCCAAAAAAATAGTCCTTCAGAAAGCGCGCAAGTCTAAATGCCGCTACTTGTACTTAAATGTCTTGTTCAGCTATCTAGCCTAATCATAGCTGAACATGTTTGAATTTAATTAATGATAAGTTAGTGAGTGAAAAATATGGTCAACATTGTGTAAGATTGACTTCTCACAGAGAGTAGATTAGGGACAGATTCTGGTTCCACATGCCTAAGACAGAACCAAAAAGAGAAGCGAGGGATGAAAAATGCATTGTACATCTTAGCCCCGTTTTTTCTAGTTTTCCTTTTTTGCAAAATAATATTTGTGTGCAGTTTGTCCTGTCATGCCGCAAATACATGACAAATCAGACAGTTTAACCCTGATTTGTTCATTTTAAATTTCTTGTCTTAGATTAGAGAACAAAATCCTGTCAAACAGTTTAATCTTCACAGTTGATCTAGTTTAGGTAGAGTAATGAAGGAGTTCATCCGTTTAATCTGAACTCCCGGCAGATATAAGGGTAGAAATAGATAGGCTCATTTTACAAAAGAAAAATATGCATTGTCAAAAGGCTGCTAGTTCAAATGCGCCAAACAGAAGAAAAAATGTTAGGAAAGATAGTGGGGTAGATAGAAATATCATTGATGCTGATCATGTGGTCTCTTTTCAGAAGTAGCATCAAGAAAAAGTGAAAATTTGCGCCAATGGGTAAGACACTGGTCTTCATAAGCCAAAGATCTGAAATTCTGGACACCTCCTGAAAAGGAGCTGCCCTCCCCAAATGGAGCCACTGTTAGTCATCAGTATTTTTTTACCTGTTAGTGATGACTAGTTCAACAGCCTAGATTTCCAACAGCTGATCTTAAAATTTGTCAAATTTGTCAAATTTTCCAGCTGGGAAAAACACCCATAAAACTTTTTTCTCTCCTTACTTTTCAGTCCGCCCATGACAAGTTGAAATCCCATTATCAAATCCCCACGAACCTTAGCCATACTAAGTTTTCCGGCGCCTAAAAGGACAAAACCTAAGTCTCCGTTCTCCAAAACCTCCCCAAGTTAGGAAGTGGGGCGCTTTAAGGCATTTTACCTTGGCAACCATCAAAGGGCCAAAAACCTCCATCCGCTATAGAACAATCATGAAAGCCCTCCCCACTCGCTTAATAAAGTTAGTCATGTACTCTAAGTCACGCCACTTACACGCCCCTAAGTCTCAAAGCAATGCATAGACCATGCACTCTCAAGCCGATTAATGTGTATTTTACACTGTTTATGGATTTTACAAGCGCAGGAAACATGCCAGCTCCTTGGAAGAAAATTCTTGGCTCCACATGAGAAGACAACTGCTTCTCAATGTGAACATGAGCCTAAGATGCAATTGCAGGACAAAGAGTTATTCATCGAACTCTTGCAGATTCATTTAGCATGAGAACACAGTAGAAGAAAGACAACGCTGTCAAACAGACTTGTAAATTTGTCATGGCCAAGAACCTCCTTCATCTATAAGTAGAGGGTTAAGGCACCTCCTTCATCTACAAGTAGAGGGCGATGGCCGATGTTGACTTAAAGGATAGAAAATTGACTGTAAGACAGGTTTGTTTTTAATAAACAGTGAAACAGTAACTAAAGGTTTCCAAGGGAAAGTGATGATAAAAAACAGGGCTAAGATCAGAAATGTTCAAATCAAGAGAAAGCAGAGTTTTTAGGTCTTATGTCCTAAGAAATAAGATCAATTGAAGTTTCAGGCATTATCATCATGGCGCAACAAGAAGAGACTCCATTGATCAAACCTATTGTAACAAAACATCTCTGCAGGGGTGCTAGTATGAATGGCTCAAATCAGTGCTGAGCAAGAAGACACTTCAGTAAAAAGGACCTCTGTGTACTCTTATGTTTATGTTGGGTTGTGGGATATAGTCTATAGTTTCTAGATAAACATAGAGAAAAATCAGGCATGTCATCATTTCCACATGAAAGAAACTCCATTTATAAACAAGTGCCTTTTCAAATCTGCTTATCATAGCTAACACAGAAAATCTAGTTTGATCTCCTCAAGAGGCATTACAATTGAAACTATTGTTCATAATATGCAAAATGGGTGCTTTGACATATTGTCAGTTTTTGGAAAGCTTGAGACAAATATAGGTCTTCATTTAGTTAAAGGTCAAGAGACACCATATTGGTATGTTTTTAGCAGAGAAAGTGTGTTAGAAGCAGCGCCCTCCTTGATCAACAGAAAATGGAAAAGTCTAAATAAATGCAGCAAATTTTTTGGCACCTACAGTTGGAGAAAAACTGATGAAGCACCTGGAGGCAGAAATTGTCAAACCAAGTTACAAAGATAAGCCCTCTCCTTTCAAAAAGACAAAGTAGTTTTTTAATAATTTTTAACAGATTCGGAGTAGATTTTACATAAATATCACCAAAAATGTTAACAAGTGGAAGAGGATGGTCTATAGGTTATTGAGGTATTATCCAAAGTTGGAGCTTCTGTGCTAAGTTATCACCAAAGGGACAATATTAGCAGAAATCACCTTTTCAAATATATATGCATGAGTGAAAATAGTTTTGACCTTTTCAAAATAGGTTTGCTTGTTATAAAAAGGTTGGTACATATCAACATGGTTTAAGAGCATGAAGGACATGCTGCCAACATCATCTCAAAAGGATAGACCCCTCTCAAATGCAGTCTATATCGTTCAGGTTTCAAAAGTGCACCAAAGGCATTATTGAAAAAGGCAAAAACTTTGAAAACCCTTACGAAAACTAACCAAGGAGTTTGATTTCATCAGGCAAAGGACTGGCTGTTTTCATAAGCTAAAGGAGGAAATTCGAAGTGGCAAATTTCATTTTGAAAATCCCCACAAGAATCGAGCCATCCCTGCGTATCTGCCAAAGAAAACGAAGTTTCAAACTTAATTCTGTGGTTTTGACGCTTTTACACCGCTGCACTCGCAAAGTGCGCGCGCTCCCGGGCGAAGTTTTTGCACCGCACAACAAAGATGCGCAAGGTTCTTCCTCCTAAGAGTGCCGCGCAAATTTCCGACCTCCAAAACGCCTTCAAACTTCCTCCAAGGTGATTTCAACTCACGAAAAAGGTTTTACTTCATGTTTTGAGGTACTTTGCACAGCTTCCCCTCGAATTCACATTTGTTATATAATGTTTGGAGGCCAAAGAAATCAGGTTTGAAACAGTTATGTGAAGTGACTGTGTTAAAGAAGAATAGGGTATTTTATTTCAAAATAGGCTTGTGGGTTTTTTACTGTTGGAAGACCTTTGTTACCACCACAGAAACATTTCAAACTATGCCAACTCTGTCCTTTAAACACAAGAAAACTTGGACTGTGTTTTGCCTCTTTGTTTGACTAAGTTTATATATCATTACATATTGGTGGATTGCATATGAGGGATTAGTATTATGATCAAAGGGGAGCTTCTCGACATTTAACTGCTACAAATTTTTGATACCACAGTACAAAAACATTTTAAAAAAAAACTCTGTCACCATCTATATAAACAGTTTTTTTTGCTGTGTAAATATCCGTTGTTCAAAACTGTGCTGGAGTGTTGGATATGCTGATAAAGTGCTTACAAGGACAAGGGTCTTGAGCTAAAAATTGTGTTTTCACCTTCCTCTTCCAGACAAGGGTGTTTTATTCCTCAAAATATCAAAGGGCAAGGTACCTCTCGCCACAAACAGAAAAATTTCATTGTTGGTTGTGGGTATTGATTGACTGTCTTTTGGTTCTTCAAAGTTCATTTGTCAAAGTTGATATTTCAGATGGTTGAAAGGGTGATTTTCTAGAAAGACAGGGGTTCTATATTGAAAAGGGAGCCTTGATTGTTCGAAATATAAAACTCCTACTGCCTTTTGTTGAAACTTTTGAAGCATTTTAAAGATCTGTCACATTTGTTCTATAAACAGTGAAAGTGACTGGGTGTCTGCATTAAAGGTTGATTGTATATGGTGTAAGATTTGTTGGTTGATTGGCATACTAGACAAGGGAAAGTTTGTGAAATTGGGAAGTTTACTTTGGTCAAAGATACAAAAATAGGTTTTTGACCTCCAAACATCACAGAGCAGGGTGACTTGGTCACTATACAGAGCAGATTCAATTGACAGCCTATCTTCCTTTTCACTGTGTTTTTTCTTCTTAAAGGTCTGCTGGCTGAAATACATATCAAAAGTTGGGAAGGCCACATTCTAAAGGAGAAGAGGTTTTGTATTGAGAGAGAACATTTTGCACTAGCATCCAAAGACATTGTTTTCTTATCAAGACAGTGCGTTGACAGAGTTTGGTTTAAAAAAGGCATTTCAAAGACAGCAGAGGCATCATGCTTCCAAGAAGATATTTAGCCCAAAATGTCACTTGGAACAAGACAATGTATGCCCATAGTTGAGATATGAGCCAATCACCGAGGAGGTCAATGCACATCCATCCATCCTCTTCAATTTTCATGAGGTAGGTTGTTTGGATTTCTGCCAGAGAGTACAGGAGGTCAAAATTTTCTCGCCCTTGACACACCTATGCGCCTTGAGGTTCCAAAGCAAACATTTCCAAGTAGCAGGCCTTGATTTCAAGTTTTCCCCGAGGTCGGTATCTAAAGCCACCAAAATCCCATATCTTGGTGAGAAATGGTTCAAGCAGGCCTATCTAGACTTGGATGATTACAAGCCTTTCATCAAGCCTGAGCACAGAGAAACATGCACTGCTATTTTTCCTTTCTCTCATCTTCTTGCCAGCTATGCTCCTCTTATGAATATCATAATGAAGTATTTACTTTTGAAGGGAGATTTACTCGAGTTTATGCCTACCATGTTTGACTATTGATGCATTTCACTAGAACTAAGCAGCTCAATCTCCCTTACTTTTTGTGCAAGAGCATCGAGAAGATGGCATCCTTAGTCCAGAAGAAGCCTCCATCTCAACAAATAGCTTCTCTCTTCCATCATTCTCTGATCAAAATCATCATTCTTCATCAACTGGAGAAGAAAGGGGTTTCTTGGGATGTTTTTATCAGTCACCCGGATTTCTCCATTGTTCCTCCGGTCCATATATCTCCCACCCCGCCTATTCATCGCCCTTTACCTTTATCCAGCAGGCCTATTCCTAGAAGGCTCAGGATCACCACAGAACAGTCAGGACATCAAGAAGAGGAGGAACATGAACAGGTAGAAAAAGAGGAGGACAGGCATGAATAGGTAGAAAAAGATGAAGGATAGAAGCTTGATAGTGATGGAGGTGAGCAGCAGCTTGAGCCACTAAGTGAGCATGGAGTTGAATCACAACAGCAGCTTGATTTTGATGGTCAAGGGCAGCAGTTTGAACCACAAATTGAACAAGGGATTGAGGTAGAATAGCAGCTTGATAGTGATGAACAGGGACAACAGTTTGAGCAGCATGATGAAGGTGAGCAGCAACAGCCTCCATATAACATACATCAGTCCTCTCATGATACATTACAGCCTCTTCAAGTTGCACTACAGTTTCAAGAGGAAAAGCTTTTTCCGGAAGGTGACAAACAAAGTGACAAGGGCAAAGCCATCATGCCTTCATCTCCCGAGAAGACTAAGCCCAAGACAGCAAAGAAGAAAATGCTCAAGGTGGTTACTCCAAAAGTAACAGGAGCTATCCGGAGTAAAAGAAGATCGCCCAAGAAACCTCTCACTAGCATGCCACGAAGGAAGAGTGCAAGATCAGGCTTCAAGGGCAAAGGGAAAGGAAAGATAGGAGAAAGTCAAGAACATGGAGGTGCATTGGCTATCATCCCAATCCAAAGTGATGACAGCGATAATGAAGCCCGCATTCTGGAAAACCTTCTAATCCATCGAGAGGGCCAAATTGAAGCATTGGATAAGGACCTTCATCGGGCAAAGAACTTCAATCATTTCTTGGAGCTCCAAAATAGACAAATGAGTGTCCATATGGCAGTTTATGAAACACGGGCAATTAAATACAAGAATGAGGTTGCCAAAGCACAAGCAAGAATAGAGGAGCTTGTAGATGATTTTGATAAGGGTGAAGAAGAAGACCAGCCTAGGCGGAAGAGGCCTAGAACCATAGGGCTTAAAAGAGCCCTGGAAAAGCAAGAGGAGGAAGAATAATCCCATCTTCAATCCACTCCCCTCACTACACTACTTGAGCAAGAAATTGAAAGCAATAAGGAGGCAAGGCTAGAAAGAGCCAATAAACATTTGGAGATGAAGCTTGAGAAGGAAAACAGAGACTTGGAGCTACAAAGGAAGATAACACAACACTATCAAAAGCTAAATCAGTTTGCTCGGCGCAAGCTAAAGGCCACTCAAGAGAAACTGAAGGAAGCAAAGGGGAAGCGCCCGGCACGGAAAGAGAGGAAAGGCACATCAGCACTTGACATTTTGGCTTCAGTTTCGGAGCATGTTTCCAAGGACCCTTGAGGGTCATGCATACCAATTTTGGGCCCATTTTGACAACTTTTGGTTTTTTGGCATTTTTGAGTTTTTGATCAAAAACTCATAAATTCGCCATTTCATTTTGAGGATTCATCAAAGGAGGAGAATGGTATCATTGGATGCCATAATTTTATGAGCATGCCCTCAACGATTTTCAGAACATTTGGAGATCATTTGCCCCCTCAAAACGGCGAAAAAGGCTCTCTTTTTGCACACTCTGCCCGGTCTATCAACAGACTGTAATTTTCTGGATTTTTACACACAGGTGCAGATTTGGAGGACTTTTGGGCATCAGATTGGGGAAATTTCAGTTGCGCCAGAAAGTATACACTCAGAGATTTCCAACGAGCTATCATGAGCCTCGTTTCGACACCGGGAAGGCTGCCAAATGTTTCCGGAAAGTCAGGGGACCTTTTGCTGATGAAAATTTGAAGTATTTTTGTAATTTTTGAACCTCTAAAATCTGCTTTTTCCAAATGTGCGTTTAGCTATTTTTGCACATGAAAAATGATGTAAAGTCAATATAATTCCCATTTTTAGCATTTTTTAGATATTTTATGAGATATTTTGTGCCTTGGGCTTTGCAAAGCCTCGAGGACAAGTTTAGATATTTTGATTAGGCCAATGAGGATGCAAGTTGAACCATGAGGTTTTCCTCACTTGAGCCTATTTATTCCACAAGCTCTCATTTGTAAACAAGGCTAAACTTGAGAAGAGAAGCAATATATTGGTCATATGAGCTTTGAAGGAAATACTTGTGTTATGCTTTTGGATTGACTCTTGGATGTTCTTGGATGAATGAAGAAGGATTGTTGATGGATTCCATGACTTGGTAGAATGGTATAGTGTCTCTTGCTTTGTTGTTGTCTTCTATTTTTCATTCATGATACATGTTTCTTGCTTGCTATAGATCAGTAGAGAAAAAATTTGAGATATTCCCATGGAGGCACCTCAAATTTCCTGAATCTTCATAGCCTTCATGTTTTCTTCTTCCTTAGTTGCATTAAAGAATTCTTAACTGCTCTTTAACAACTTGAGAATATTGTTGCTTGTTTCATTCATAGTTCTATACATGCTAAGGAATTACGGTACGCCCTGCTTACCTATGGCTAGCTATAGTTCCATCCATGAAATTTCTCTTTGACTGATTAGATTATCATTTTGTTTGAACCAAGGAGGCCTAGTTTCGATCTAGCCCTTTTCCTAAAACTATGCAAATCTTGTTATTCAAAGTGCCCAATAACTTGAAGTACTGTTTTTAGGTGTTCCGGCATAGTGTTTTGAGTTGTTTGTCTTCCTTAAGTGTTTTCCCCAAATTCTGATAGCCATTTCCTAAAGTTAGAGGGTCTTATACTTCTATGCATGGCTTGAATGTTTATTTCTATGTATTGATTAGCTTGTAGTTACATTTTGCATGATTAATGGTTTTCCCTACCATGTTTATGTTATCTATTAAACTATTTATGCTTGAAACTCTTTGTTGTTCACAAACTTGATGTCCATTTACTCCATTTTTCCCTAAGATCCTTTCTACCTTGAATCAAATCGGCCCTTCAACAGCCTTGTATCGTCATCTAATAGCTTTCTTGACCTTTTGACCCCATAGCCCAGTTAATCTAACGTCTTGTTATCTATTTTATATCTTTGATCAGTTTCATCCCTCACAACTTAAAAAACCAAAAAAACTTACTTCATAACTAGCCTAAAATCAGAACATAATAAGCAAACACACAGATATCCTTTACACATATGGAGAGAGCCCTCTCTGAGTCCAGGAAGGCTAGGTCCTTGGGCTCCAAAGATTGGTTTGATGTTACACTGTCATTTGGCTTTCCAATTAGCCAAATCACGGGACCCTAACGTAATGGCTATCACGGTGGGACCTTCTGAGTTAGTGACAATCTAAGTACTCCTTAGTAACTCTCGAAGTCTCATTCAAACTTAGAAAGCTTAAGTGTTGTCCGAAGAGTAGAAAATAGCTCCTTCACCATGTTAGCAAAATGATGAGTCAGTTATAGGAAACTCTTCCAAACCTTAGAAATACATAAAACTCAGAAAATCCCAAAAAAATCCCTTAGATTGGTTTCTGTCAGTACTGGTGGTGGACCATACACATATACTCTCTAAACAACTAAAAATCCACCTGGCGACTCCACTAGCCTCCAGTAGGCCTTACTATTTTATCGAACTCTAGATTACCATCCAATTGATCTATCCCATCGCTCACTAACATAGCGGGAGATGGTGGGACACTGAGTACATGACAGTCTAGCAAAATCTTATAGACTCTTTGGTCCTTTAGATATCTAAACAGACCAATAGTCCACAGACTCACTTAGAGTAAACTCTTGTTGTTATCACCGCCCTAGCAAAGTGTTGAAACAAGTTTAGAATACTTTAAACCATAGGCTGCACATAAAACTCAGAAAATCCAAAACATTCCCAGATTAGTTACTGGTGGTGGACCATAGCTATCTTCACAAAACAACCAAGTTCCACCTGGCGACTCCACTAGTCCATCCCTTTTATTTTGACCATCCTTCACCTTAGTAGAACTTTAGAGAGACCACTCATCCAGAACATTCACCAATACCATCCTCTCTAAACTCTAGATCCAAAATCTGGCTTCACAAAGAATCAACACCAGATCCCATCCAGACCCAAATCCCCCTATCATAGTAGATGACCCAGAGAAGATTATGTGGCAAGCTTCTGAAACTGACCATCTAGCTACTGGTAGATCCATCTGTAAAATAAGATCAGTACCTAAACATCTCACTATCCTACCAGATTCACCTTTTGAATTAGAGTCATCAAAAACTCTTTTCAAAAGCAAGTCGTATAGTAAGATAAAATTTGACGATCTTGAACCCCTAGACCAACCACAGAGTCATAGTAGAGAAGCCTCACCTTCCACACCCCCCGACTTTCAGCTTCTCCATCACTTTGGCTCCCACCATCCCAGATCTGCTCAAAACCAGATCACTAGTCCAAGTTCATCCGCCACACCTATCCAAACCACCACTGTTCAAACCACCTCAACTCATCCCACTAGTCCTCATCTTGTACATCATCCATTAGCTCCCGTCATGGCAGCCTGGTACGCACCTTTGGTGTTGCCACTACCTTTGGCTCCTCTCCCAAATAAATATCAAGACAAAATCCCACACTTTACCGGAGAAGACACCACCACACCTCAATAGCATATAAGTAGGATTAGTGATGCTTTTGAATACCTGGAGGTACAAGACGAGACCGTCAGAATGAGAATATTCGTTCAAAGCCTGGGCAGAGAACCCAAAACATGGTTTAAGAGCTTAGCTCCAAACAACATCCACAACATCCCAGAACTGTGTCAAACCTTCAGAAACATGTGGGAAGTCCGAAAGAACCCTATTCAAATCCTGTCAGAATATAACAACCTAAAACAGGAAAATGGGGAAAGTGTCCAGGCTTACTGCACTAGGTTCAATAGTGTGTATAACTCCCTCCCACCTCATTTCAAACCCCCACTTGGTTTAGCCTTAGCAAAATTCCCTGAGGGTTTTGATCCGGACATGACATATCATCTGAGAGACAAGGATCCCCCTACCTTAGAGGAAATGCAACAAATAGCCATAAAAGCAGATGCCAACTTAGCAGAAAAAAGGGCTAGGACTAGATCAGAAAGAAAGGTCACATATAAAGATGAGGTCTCCACTTCATCTCCTTCCCTAGATCCTAGAATATATGACTTAGTCAAAACCATGGCCAAACTGTGGGAAAGGATAAATGAAAGGGCCCCTGTTAGGGACAACCAGCCAAACCCTCCAAACAGAAACCGAAACCAAAATTTTAGGAGGGAGCAGCCTCAAAACAGACCAAGGGAAAATGACCAACAAATTAGGCCACCATTTAATGAAAATTATGTGGAAGAAGATGATAGGGATACAGAACCCATTGATGAAAGTCATTTGAATCTCATAGGTTCTGATAACGAGAGTGAGGTTTACCTCACAGCAGAAGAGCAGGAGTTATGCTCTCCGGGTCAGGACGAAACCAACTACGAAGATCTCGAAGATCCCGCCATAGACTTTTAGAATTCCATTATAGAAGCTCACAGGCAGTATAACCTTAGAATTAGAAAAAACCAAGACCGCTCCAAAAAGGGTAGTCCTGACATTACCAAAACCTCCGATACCATCCCTAAAAAGGCTATGGATAGCGACACAATCATGACTAAGAAAATTGACCAAAACAAAGATAAAGCTATTCAAACAAGTCTTGGCCCAAATACTCCTAGTACCTCTACAAAAATCCCTGAGATGGCTGTGTCAAACCAAATCCCGAACCAAAGTCAGCAAATTAAGAGCATAGAAAAAGTCAGGTCTGAGAAAGCTGAAACAAATATGTCCAGACCACAAATTCCTTTTAGTTTCAAAGGGGAAATCTCCAAAATAAAAATTACCATACCCCTTACTAAACTAATAGCTATAGATAGGTATAGATCTCAAGTCTTCAAAGTTTTTGACATAGGAAGCGAGGCAGATACTTTGAATCTAACTGATGAAAAACCTGAGCTCCTATTTGGCCCGAAGATAGAAGGTCAATACCAAGAGGGATCTGTTTCCCCTTTCTATGTGAGTCTGAACATACGGGACAAGATAATACATAATGCCATGTTAGATTCTGGTGCCTCCCATAACCTAATGCCTAGAGCGGTCATGGAAAACCTGGGACTAGAAGTAACACAACCTTACAAAAACATGTATTCCTTTGACTCAAGTCAAGTCAAATGTTTAGGTCTAATAAAAAACCTAGGTTTTGCTCTAACACAGCTACCAACAAAAAACCTGGTCATGGATGTAGTAGTAGCTGATATCCCTCCTAAGTATGGAATGCTACTATCAAGGGCATGGGCTGCCAAAATACAAGGTAATCTCCAAATGGATATGTCATTTGCTACCATCCCTGTTTTTAACTAGACTAGGAGATTATACCGAGAAACTCACATGAAATACATGGTTAGTAACCGGGATAAGCCGAACAACACTCCCATTTATTCCATTCATTCCAATTTAGATTCTTTTATCTTATATAATGAAAGTGATGTGAACAAGCAGATAATAGAAAATGAAGAGGTTTTCAAACCATCGGAAAAACACTTCCCATTACTGAAAATAGAAACTAATGATCAAAGCACCAAGAAACCTGAAAAACAGCTTAGTATCTTGTATGATAGGGAAGTTCCTTGGATTATAAACTTTGATGGTTCTTGTGGCAAAACTGGTTCGGGGGCCGGTATTTGGATACACAATAATAATGAAGGTAATTCTTTCAGATTAGAATTCCAGTGTACTAATAACATTGCGGAATATGAGGCCCTTCTCATTGGTCTGCACATACTTAAGGACTTAGGCGCCAAAAAAGTATCAGCCTAGGGAGATTCAAAACTTGTAATCAGGCAAATCAAAGGTGAATATTCAAAAAAAAACCCCAGACTAAGGGAATACAGGAATGCAGCTTTAGATATCCTCAAAACCTTTGAGAAGTATGAACTCACCTTTATCCCCAAGATTCAAAATAGTCTGGCAAATGAGCTCGCCTTTGCCGCAAGCAATAACCAAACACCATGTCTAAGTGAGCAATATGACATTCAAGTTAAACATCGCCCTACTGTACCAGATAATATCAATCATTGGAAAATATTCAAAGATGATGATCAAATTGATGATTTCTTACAATCTAAGAATGAATTTGAAGAAACCAGAAAAAACTTAGGAAAAGAAGAAAGGGAATACAAACACAATCAAGACCGAGAGCTAAATCTGCCTTCTTTGACAAATCTAAATCTAATAAACCTTTCATCTGGAACTGAGATAGGAGAGGATGTTGACCCAAGAGAACTCGAAGTCTTACATTGTGAAAATGACACCATACCCAGAGGGCTTGCACCTCTAGAGGAATTGTTTGATTTTAACGATGTGGCCAAAACGCCGAAAATGGAATCCACTGAGGTCGGCATAGAAGAATGTAACATAGGAAGCTTGGAGGAACCTAGAAAGGTCAAACTGTCCAAAACCCTCCCACCTCATATAAAACATAAATACATTGAGTTGTTTAAAGAATTTAAAGATGTGTTTGCATGGGGATACCAAGATTTGAAATCATACGACACAAGCATCATCCAACATAAAATTCCCCTCAAAGAAAACCAAAAGCCTTTCAAACAGAAGTTAAGAAGGATAAACCCAGTATTACTACCGTTGGTTGAAAAGGAAATCAAAAAGATGTATGATGTCGGGATAATAGTGTCTCTCTGATACTCTGAATGGGTCTCAAATCTAGTATCAGTCAGCAAAAAGACTAGTGAAATCAGACTCTGTATAGATTTCCGAAACCTAAATAGGCCATGTCTAAAAGACAACTATCCTCTGCCCAAAATGGACCACATACTTCAGAAGGTAGTAGGCGCTAAAGGAATCTCATTGCTTGATGGTTTTTCTGGTTATAACCAAGTGTTGATGTACCCTACCGATCAACATAAAACAGCTTTCACCACACCTTGGGGCACTTTTATGTACGTTAAAATGCCTTTTGGACTGATGAATGCTGGCGCCACATTTCAAAGAGCCATGGACATAGCCTTCTCAGAGGACATAGGTATTTTCATAGTCATATATCTTGATGATATAACAGTATATTCTAAATCAGATGAAGAACACCTAGCACACTTAAGAAAAGTCTTCAACAAATGCAGAAAGTACGGTTTATCCCTAAACCCCAAGAAAACACTTTTCAGTCTAGAGGAAGGAAAACTCCTAGGTCACATTATTTCGGAAGAAGGAATTAAAATAGATCCCCAAAGAATCGAAGGTATCTTACAGATAAGTCACCCCAGAAACATAAAGGAGTTACAGTCCTTTATCGGAAAAATAAATTTCTTAAGAAGATTCATCCCAAACCTTGCTGAACTCCTGAAAGATATCACAAATATGTTAAGAAAGGAGGTCGGGGTTAAATGGACTATAGAAGCCAAAAAATATTTTGAACTAATTAAAAGGGCTTTAACTGAAACACCAGTATTGATAAGCCCTGACTTCACCAAAGATTTTTACATTTTTTCATTTGCCTCAGAACATACAATAGCTGCGGTGTTGTTGCAAAAAAATGCAGCTGGGCAAGAGCAACCCATTGCCTTTTTTAGAAAATCCCTGAGAGATGCTCCCTTGAAATATAACATCATGGAAAAACAGGCATTCGCATTGGTAAAAGCACTGAAATATTTCCGAGTTTACATCTTGCATTCTCATGTCATAGCTTTTGTCCCTAATACTGTCGTCAAGGACATTCTGAACCAAGATCCCGATGGTAAAAGGGGAAAATGGATCGCTATCATCCTAGAATATGATGTAGAAATCCGACCTACCAAACTAGTTAAAGGATAAGGACTTGCAAGGCTAATGGCTGAAACCAACCTCCAAGCTTTAGATATAAATTTTGTTGATGCCTTAGAAGAACAGGAAGAATGCACACTCCCTCCTATTGATCAAATGTTTCTGGATTCACCTTGGTATGCCAATATTCTTTATGTATTAGCTTATCTAAATGCTCCTCTGACCTTATCAAAAACAAAATCAAGATTCCTTAAACAAAAATCTTTAAAGTTTTGCATTATAGATGGTTTTCTGTATTGGAAAAATCCCACTGGTATGCTGCTTAAATGTTTTCTTGAGTCTGATGCAGAGAAAATTATGCACGAAATGCATGAAGGGGAATGTGGGGGCCATCTCTACTGGAAAACCACAGTGAACAAAATCCTTAGAGCCGGTTATTATTGGCCTACCTTATTCCCTGACACTCACAAACTAGTTATGACATGCCATAAATGTCAAATTTTTGATGGCAAGAAAAAGCTTTTACCTTTGCCCTTACATCCCATTATAGTAGAAGGACCCTTCCAGCAATGGGGTTTAGATTTCATTGGAGAAATTCATCCCTCCTCATCTGCCCAACATAAATGGATTCTCACAGCCACTGATTACTTTACCAAATGGATAGAAGCCATACCTTCCCGGAACGCTACTGATTCAGTCATCATTTCGTTCCTAGAAACCAATATCCTATCCAGATTTGGCTGTCCCAGGAAGATCATTACAGATAACGCCGCTGCCTTCTCCTCCAAGAAAATGATAGACTTCTGTCACAAATATCATATTTCATTAGGACACTCCACAGCCTATTACCCTCAAGGTAATGGTTTAGCCGAGTCTTCTAACAAAAGCCTAGTCAACATTATCAAAAAACTTCTTGAACAAAATAAAAAAGCATGGCATGGGAAACTAGTACACATTATGGGCTGATAGATTAACTACCAAGAAATCCATAGGTATGTCCCCTTACCAGCTAGTTTATGGTATAGATGCCATTTTCCCAACATCTTTAGGGGTTCCGGTAATGAAACTATTACAAGAAGTCCAAATAGAAGAAAATGACATACAAAGGAGAGTAAATCAGACTATCCATTTAGAACAAACCAGAGAAGAAGTTTACCAAAGGGCTCAGTTAGCACAAGACAAAATAAAACAGATTTTTGACAGAAGAACTAAGGAAAATGATTTTCAGATTGGAGATAAAGTCTTCAAATGGGATTCTAGAAGAGAAGACAAAGGTAAACATGGAAAGTTTGAAAATTTATGGAAAGGGCCTTACATCATCAGCTCAGTCAGTGGAAACAATGCTTTCTTCTTGCAAGAACCTGATGGGACTGAAATTTTTGGAGGTCCTGTGAATGGCAGGACATTAAAGCATTATTTTTGTCAAGAGCTCTAGTTCTAAGTTTGAACACTTCATTCATTGTATATACCACTTTTTGAAAAATAGTTAAACAGAAAAGTCAAAAAACAGTAAAAGATAGAAAAGAGGGCGGTTGAAAAACAGGAAAAGGCCCCATGTTCCAAAAAAATAGTCCTTCAGAAAGCGCGCAAGTCTAAATGCCGCTACTTGTACTTAAATGTCTTGTTCAGCTATCTAGCCTAATCATAGCTGAACATGTTTGAATTTAATTAATGATAAGTTAGTGAGTGAAAAATATGGTCAACATTGTGTAAGATTGACTTCTCACAGAGAGTAGATTAGGGACAGATTCTGGTTCCACATGCCTAAGACAGAACCAAAAAGAGAAGCGAGGGATGAAAAATGCATTGTACATCTTAGCCCCGTTTTTTCTAGTTTTCCTTTTTTGCAAAATAATATTTGTGTGCAGTTTGTCCTGTCATGCCGCAAATACATGACAAATCAGACAGTTTAACCCTGATTTGTTCATTTTAAATTTCTTGTCTTAGATTAGAGAACAAAATCCTGTCAAACAGTTTAATCTTCACAGTTGATCTAGTTTAGGTAGAGTAATGAAGGAGTTCATCCGTTTAATCTGAACTCCCGGCAGATATAAGGGTAGAAATAGATAGGCTCATTTTACAAAAGAAAAATATGCATTGTCAAAAGGCTGCTAGTTCAAATGCGCCAAACAGAAGAAAAAATGTTAGGAAAGATAGTGGGGTAGATAGAAATATCATTGATGCTGATCATGTGGTCTCTTTTCAGAAGTAGCATCAAGAAAAAGTGAAAATTTGCGCCAATGGGTAAGACACTGGTCTTCATAAGCCAAAGATCTGAAATTCTGGACACCTCCTGAAAAGGAGCTGCCCTCCCCAAATGGAGCCACTGTTAGTCATCAGTATTTTTTTACCTGTTAGTGATGACTAGTTCAACAGCCTAGTTTTCCAACAGCTGATCTTAAATTTGTCAAATTTGCCAGCTGGGAAAAACACCCATAAAACTTTTTGCTCTCCTTACTTTTTAGTCCACCCATGACAAGTTGAAATCCCATTATCAAATCCTACCTAACCTTAGCCATACTAAGTCTGCCTGTCAGATCTAAAAGGACAATCCAAGTCTGTTCAAAAAACCTCCCCCAAGTTAGGAAGTGGCGCTTTAAGGAATTTTACCCTTGGCAACCATCAAAGGGCCAAAAACCTCCATCTGCTACAGACTAATCATGACAGCCCTCCCACTCTGCTAATAAAGTTAGTCACAGCTTTAAGTCGCGCCACTTACACGCCCCTAAGTCTCAGCAATGCATAGACCACAGTCTCAAGCTGATTATCAGGTATTTTACACTGTTTATGGATTTTACAAGCGCAGGAAACATGTCATCTTCTCAAAAGAAAATTCTTGGCTCCACATGAGAAGACAACTGCTTCTCAATGTGAACTAAGCCTAAGATGCAATTGCAGGACAAAGAGTTACTCATCAAGATCTTGCATCTTCATTCAGCATGATAACACAGTAGAAGAAAGACAACACTGTCAAACAGACTTGTAATTTGTCATGGCCAAGAATCTCCTTCATCTATAAGCAGAGGGTTAAGGCGCCTCCTTCATCTACAAGTAGAGGGCGATGGCCGATGTTGACTTAAAGGATTGCAAGCTGACTGTAAGACAGGTTTGTTTTTAATAATCAGTGAAACAGTAACTAAAGGTTTCCAAGGGAAGGTGA
The DNA here is from genome assembly GCA_034641835.2 of Pinus albicaulis. Classification (NCBI taxonomy): domain Eukaryota; kingdom Viridiplantae; phylum Streptophyta; class Pinopsida; order Pinales; family Pinaceae; genus Pinus; species Pinus albicaulis. The sequence goes on from JAXQQM020061903.1 coordinate 20,071, forward strand.
TGATCAAAAACATGGCTAAGATCAGAAATGTTCAAATCAAGAAAGCAGAGTTTTTAGGTATTATGTCCTAAGAAAGAAGATCAATTGGAGTTTCAGGCATCATCATCATGCCGCAACAAGAAGAGACTCCATTGATCAAAGCTATTGTAACAAAACATCTCTGCAGGGGTGCTAGTATGAATGGCTCAGATCAGTGCTGAGAAAGAAGACACTTCAGTAAAAAGGACCTCTGTGTACTCTTATGTTTATGTTGGATTGTGGAGTATATTCTATGGTTTCTAGATAAACATAGAGAAAAATCAGGCATGTCATCATTTCCACATGAAAGCAACTCCATTTATAAACAGGTGCATTTTCAAATCTGCTTATCATAGCTAACACAGAAAATCTGGTTTGATCTCCTCAAGAGGCATTCCAATTGAAACTATTGTTCATAATATGCAAAAGGGGTGCTTTGACATACTGTCAGTTTTTGGAAAGCTTGAGACAAATATAGGTCTTCATTTAGTTAAAGGTCAAGAGACACCATATTGGTAGGTTTTGAGCAGAGAAAGTGTGTTAGAAGCAGCGCCCTCCTTGATCAACAGAAAATGGCAAAGTATGAATAAATGCAGCAAATTTTTTGGCACCTACAGTTGGAGAAAAATTGATGAAGCACCTAGAGGCAGAAATTGTCAAACTAAGTTAAAAAGATAAGCCCTCTCCTTTCAAAAAGACAAAGCAGTTTTTAATACTTTTTAACAGATTCGGAGTGGATTTTACATAAATATCGCCAAAAGTGTTAACAAGTGGCAGAGGATGGTCTATAGGTTATTGAGGTATTATCCAAAGTCGGAGCTTCTGTGCTAAATTATCACCAAAGGGACAATATTAGCAGAAATCACCTTTTCAAATATATATGCAGGAGTGAAAATAGTTTTGACCTTTTCAAAATAGGTTTGCTTGTTATAAAAATATTGGTACATATTAACATGGTTTAAAGAGCATGAAAGACGTGCTGCCAACATCATCTCAAAAGGATAGACCCCTCTCAAATGCAGGCTATATCATTCAGGTTTCAAAAGTGCACCAAAGGCATTATTGAAAAAAGCAAAAAAACTTTGAAACTCTTACGAAAACTAACTAAGGAGTTTGATTTCATTGTGCAAAGTGACCGTTGGGTTATCATGTTTTCAAAGGAGGAAATCGAAGTGGAAAATTTCATTTTGAAAGTCCCCAAGCAAGAATCGAGCCATCCCTCTACAGTATTCAAGCAGTAAAACGAAGTTTCAAATCAATTTGCAAGGTTTTGACAGTTTTTACACCGTGCGGCACTAGTGGCAAAGTGCGCGGCGCTCCTGGGCGAAGTTTTTTCACTGCGCAACAAAGGCGCGCGGCACTCCTGTAGCCGAGCGTGGCGCTCCTGTAGCCGCGGGTCATGGGCGCTCGACACCAACTCGACAAACAAATCCTGCGCGGCGTTCTTCCTCCTAAGAGTGCCGCGCATATTTCCGGCCTCCAAAACGCCTTCAACCTTCCTCCAAGGTGATTTCAGCTCACGAAAAGGGTTTTACTTCATGTTTTGAGGTACTTTGCACAGCTTCCCCTCGAACTCATGTTTGTTATATAATGTTTGGAGGCCAAAGAAATCAAGTTTGAAACAGTTATGTGAAGTGACTATGTTAAAGAAGAATAGGGTATTTTATTTCAAAACAGACTTGTGGGTTTTTGACTACTGGAAGACCTTTTTTACCACCAAATAAGCATTTCAAACTATGCCAACTCTGTCCTTTAAACACAAGAAAACTTGGACTGTTTTGTTTTTTGCCCCTTTGCTTGACTGAGTTTATATTGTTAAATATATTGATGAGATGCATGTGAGGGTTTAAGGTTTTGATCAAAAGGGAGCTTCTCGACATTTGACCTGCTACAAATTTTTGATACCACAATACAAAAACATATTAAAACACTGTCACCATCAATGTAAACAGTGTTTTTTACCGTGTAAATATCCGTTGTTCAAAAATGTGCTGGAGCGCTGAATACACTAGTGAAGCACCTACAGGGAAAAGGGTCTTGAGCTAAAAACTGTGTTTTCACCTTCCTCTTCAAGACAAGGGTGTTTTATTCCTCAAAATATCAAAGGGCAAGGTACCTCTCGCCACACACACAGAAAAAGTTCATTGTTGGCTGTGGGTACTGTTTGACTGTCTTTTGGTTCTTCAAAGTTCATTTGTCAAAGTTGATATTCAGATGGTTGAAAGGGTGATTTTCTAGAAGGACAGGGTTTCTATATTGAAAAGGGAGCCTTGATTGTTTGAAAGATAAAACTCCTATAGCCTTTTGTTGAAACGTTTGAAGCATTTTAAAGATCTGTCACATTTGTTCTATAAACAGTGAAAATGACTGGGTGTCTGCACTAAAGGTGACTGTATATGGTGTGAGTTTTGTTGGTTGATTTGCATACTATAACAAGGGCAGGATTGTGAAGTTGGGAAGTTTACTTTGGTCAAAGATACAAAAATAGGTTGTTAACCTCCGAAAATCACAGAGCATAGTGACTTGGTCACTATACACAGCAGATTCAATTGACAGCCTATCTTCCTTTTTCACTGTGTTTTTTCTTCTTAAAGGTCTGCTGGCTGAAATACATATCAAAGGTTGAGAAAGCTACATTTTAAAGGAGCAGAGGTTTTGTATTGAGAGGGATATTATGCACAAACATCCAAAGACATTGTTTCCTTATCAAAACAGTGGGTGGACAGAGTTTTAGCTTAAAGAAGTCATTTTAAAGACAGTGAGGCAGTCTGGTGCTTCAAGAACATATTTAGCCCAAAATGCCGCCTAGGCAAGACAACAGAAGTGGTTTACACAAGAGATATGAGCCAATTTCTACTGAGGATGTCAATGCACATCCATCCATCCTCTTCAATTTTCATGAGGTAGGTTGTTTGGATTTCTGCCAGAGAGTACATGAGGTCAAAAGTTTCTCGCCCTTGACACACCTATGCGCCTTGAGGTTCCAAAGCAAACATTTCCAAGTAGCAGGCCTTGATTTCAAGTTTTCCCCGAGGTCAGTATCTAAAGCCACCAAAATCCCATATCTTGGTGAGAAATGGTTCAAGCAGGCCTATCTAGACTTGGATGATTACAAGCCTTTCATCAAGTCTGAGCACAGAGAAACATGCACTGCTATTTTTCCTTTCTCTCATCTTCTTGCCAGCTATGCTCCTCTTATGAAGATGATAATGAAGTATTTTACTTTTGAAGGGAGATTTACTTGAGTTTATGCCTACCATGTCCGACTATTGATGCATTTCACTAGAACTAAGCAGCTCAATCTCTCTTACTTTTTGTGCAAGAGCATCGAGAAGATGGCATCCTTAGTCCAGAAGAAGCCTCCATCTCAACAAATAGCTTCTCTCTTCCATCATTCTCTAAGCAAAATCATCATTCTTCATCAGCTGGAGAAGAAAGGGGTTTCTTGGGATGTTTTTATGAGTCACCCGGATTTCTCCATTGTTCCTCCGGTCCATATATCTCCCACTCCGCCTATTCATCGCCCTTTATCTTTATCCAACATGCCTACTCCTAGAAGGCTCAGGATCACCACAGGACAGTCAGGACAGCAAGAAGAGGAGGAGCATGAACAGGTAGAAAAAGAGGAGGACATGCATGAACAGGTAGAAAAAGATGAAGGATAGAAGCTTGGTAGTGATGGAGGTGAGCAGCAGCTTGAGCCACTAATTGAGCATGGAGTTGAATCACAGCAGCAGCTTGATTTTGATGGTGAGGGGCAGCAGTTTGAACCACAAATTGAACAAGGGATTGAGGTATAACAGCAGCTTGATAGTGATGAACAGGGACAGCAGTTTGAGCAGCATGATGAAGGTGAGCAGCAGCAGCCTCCATATAACATACAACAGTCCTCTCATGATACATTACAGCCTCCTCAAGTTGCACAACAGTTTCAAGAGGAAAAGCTTTTTCTGGAAGGTGACAAACAAAGTGACAAGGGCAAAGCCATCACGCCTTCATCTCCCTAGAAGACTAATCCCAAGACAGCAAAGAAGAAAATGCTCAAGGTGGTTACTCCAAGAGTAATAGGAGCTATCCGGAGTAAAAGAAGATCGCCCAAGAAACCTCTCACTAGCATGCCAAGAAGGAAGAGTGCAAGATTAGGCTTCAAGGGCAAAGGGAAAGGCAAGATAGGAGAAAGTCAAGAACATGTAGGTGCATTGGCTATCATCCCAATCCAAAGTGATGACAGCGATAATGAAGCCTGCATTGTGGAAAACCTTCTAATCCATCGAGAGGGCCAAATTGAAGCATTGGATAAGGACCTTCATCGGGCAAAGAACTTCAATCATTTCTTGGAGATCCAAAATAGACAAATGAGTGTCCATATGGCAGTTTATGAAACACAGGCAATTAAATACAAGAAAGAGGATGCCAAAGCACAAGCAAGAATAGAGGAGCTTGTAGATGATTTTGATGAGGGTGAAGAAGAAGACCAGCCTAGGCGGAAGAGGCCTAGAACCATAGGGATTAAAAGAGCCCTGGAAAAGCAAAAGGAAGAAGAACAAGCCCATCTTCAATCCACTCCCCTCACTGCACTACTTGAGCAAGAAATTGAAAGCAATAAGGAGGCATGGCTAGAAAGAGCCAATAAGCATTTGGAGATGAAGCTTGAGAAGGCAAACAGAGACTTGGAGCTTCAAAGGAAGATGACACAACACTATCAAAAGCTAAATCAGTTTGCTCGGCGCAAGCTAAAGGCCACTCAAGAGAAACTGAAGGAAGCAAAGGGGAAGCACCCGGAACGGAAAGAGAGGAAAGGCACATCAGCACTTGACATTTTGGCCTCAGTTTCGGAGCATGTTGCCAAGGACCCTTGAGGGTCATGCATACCAATTTTGGGCCCATTTTGACAACTTTTGGTTTTTTGGCATTTTTGAGTTTTTGATCAAAAACTCATAAATTCGCCATTTCATTTTGAGGATTCATCAAAGGAGGAGGATGGTATCATTGGATGCCATAATTTCATGAGCATGCCCTCAACGATTTTCAGAACATTTGGAGATCATTTTCCCCCTAAAAACGGCGAAAAAGGCTCTCTTTTTGCACACTCTGCCCGGTCTATCAGCAGACTGTAATTTCCTGGATTTTTACACATAGGTGCCGATTTGGAGGACTTCTGGGCATTAGATTGGGGAAATTTCAGTTGCGCCGGAGAGTAGACACTTAGATCTTTCCAACGAGCTATCATGAGCCTCGTTTCGACACCGGGAAGGCTGCCAAATGTTTCCGGAAATTCAGGGGACCTTTTTCTGATGAAAATTTGAAGTATTTTTGTAATTTTTGAACCTCTAAAATCTGCTTTTTCCAAATGTGCGTTTAGCTATTTTTGCACATGAAAAATTATGCATAGTCAATTAAATTCCCTTTTTTAGCATTTTTTAGATATTTTATGAGATATTTTGTGCCTTGGGCTTTGCAAAGCCTCAAGGACAAGTTTAGATATTTTGATTAGGCCAATGAGGATGCAAGTTGAACCATGAGGTTTTCCTCACTTGAGCCTATTTATTCCACCAGCTCTCATTTGTAAACAAGGCTAAACTTGAGAAGAGAAGCAATATATGGTCATATGAGCTTTGGAAGAAAATACTTGTGTTATGCTTTTGGATTGCCTCTTGGATGTTCTTGGATGAATGATGAAGGATTGTTGATGGATTCCATGACTTGGTAGAATGGTATAGTGTCTCTTGCTTCGTTGTTGTCCTCTAGTTTTCATTCATGATATATGTTTCTTGCTTGCTATATATCGGTAGAGAACAAATTTGAGATATGCCCATGGAGGCACCTCAAATTTCCCGAATCTTCATAGCCTTCATGTTTTCTTCTTCCTTAGTTGCATTAAAGAATTCTTAACTGCTCTTTAACAACTTGAGGATATTGTTGCTTGTTTCATTCATAGTTCTATACATTCTAAGGACTTACGGTATGCCCTGCTTACCTATGGCTAGCTATAGTTCCATCCATGAAATTTCTCTTTGACTGATTAGATTATCATTTTGTTTGAACCAAGGAGGCCTAGTTTCGATCTAGCCCTTTGCCTAAAACTTTGCAAATCTTGTTTTTCAAAGTGCCCAATAACTTGACATACTGTTTTTAGGCGTTACAGCATAGTGTTTTGAGTTGTTTGTCTTCCTTAAGTGTTTTCCCCAAATTCTGATAGCCATTTCCCAAAGTTAGAGGGTCTTATACTTCTATGCATGGCTTGAATGTTTATTTTTATGTATTGATTAGCTTGAAGTTACATTTTTCATGATTAATGGTTTTCCCTACCATGTTAATGTTATCTATTAAACTAGTTGTGCTTGAAACTCTTTGTTGTTCACAAACTTGATGTCCATTTACTCCATTTTTCCCAAAGATCCTTTCCACCTTGAATCAAATCGGCCCTTCAACAGCCTTGTATCATCATCTAATAGCTTTCTTGACCTTTCGACCCCATAGCCCAGTTAATCTAACATCTTTTTACCTATCTTATATCTTTGATCAGTTTCATCCCTCACAACCTAAAAAACCAAAACCAAAAAACTTACTTCATAACTAGCCTAAAATCAGAACATAATAAGCAAACACATAGATATCCCTTACACATATAGAGAGAGCCCTCTCTGAGTCCAGGAAGGCTAGGTCCTTGGGCTCCAAAGCTTGGTTTGATGTTACACTGTCATTTGGCTTGCCAATCAGCCAAATGATGAGACCATAACATAATGGCGATCACGGTGGGAATTTCTGAGTTAGTGACAATCTAAGTACTCCTTAGTAATTCTCGAAGTCTCATTCAAACTTAGAAAAATTAAGTGTTGTCTGAAGAGTAGAAAATAGCTCCTTCACCATCTTAGCAAAATGATGAGTCAGTTATAGGAAACTCTTCCAAACCTTAGAAATACATAAAACTTAGAAAACCCCAAAAAACTCCCTTAGATTGGTTTTTGTCATTACTGGTGGTGGACCATACACATATACCTCAAAACAACTAAAAATCCACCTGGCGACTCCACTAGCCTCCAGTAGGCCTTACTACTTTACTAAAACTCTAGATTACCATCCAATTGATCTATCCCATCGCTCACTAACATAGCGGGAGATGGTGGGACACTGAGTGCATGAAAGTCTAGCAAACTCTTATAGACTCTTTGGTCCTTTGGATATCTAAACAAACCAACAATCCACAGACTCACTTAGAGTAAACTCTTGTTGTTATCACCGCCCTAGGCAAAGTGTTGAAACAAGTTTAGAATACTTTAAACCATAGGCTGCACATAAAAATCAGAAAATCCAAAACATTCCCAGATTAGTTACTGGTGGTGGATGATAGCTATCTTCACAAAACAACCAAGTTCCACCTGGCGACTCCACTAGTCCATCCCTTTTATTTTGACCATCCTTCACCTTAGTAGAAGTTTAGAGAGACCACCCATCCAAAACATTACCATCTCTCAATTCTCTCTAAACTTGAACCAGCAACCAAGCCATGAAGAATCAAATACTGCATCCCATCCACTCAACTTATCATAGTAGATGACTCAGAGAAGGACTTCATGGGCAAGCTTCGAACCGTAATTACCCAATGCACATAGATCCATCCGTAAAACAAGATCAGTACCTAAACATCTCACTATCCTACCGGATTCACGTTCTGAATTAGAGTCATCAAAAACTCTTTTCAGAAGCAAGTCGCATAGTAAGATAAAATTTGACGATCTTGAACCCCTAGACCAACCACAGAGTCATAGTAGAGAAGCCTCACCTTCCACCCCCCCCAACTTCCAGCTTCTCCATCACTTTGGCTCTTACCATCCCAGGTCTGCTCAAAACCAGATCACTAGTCCAAGTTCATCTTCCAAACCTGTCCAAAATGCCACTGTTCAAACCACCTTAGCTTATCCCACTAGTCCTCATCTTGTACATCATCCATTAGCTCCTGTCATGGTAGCCTGGTACGCACCTTTGCTGTTGTCACTACCTTTGGCTCCTCTCCCAAATAAATATCAAGACAAAATCCCACACTTTACCGGAGAAGACACCACCACACCTCAACAGCACATAAGTAGGATTCATGATGCTTTTGAATACCTGGAAGTACAAGACGAGACCGTCAGAATGAGAATATTCGCCCAAAGCCTTGGTGGTGAACCCAAAACATGGTTCAAAATCTTGCCTCCAAACAGTATCCACAACATCCCAGAACTGTGTCAAACCTTCAGAAACAGGTGGGAAGTCTGAAAGAACCCTATTCAAATCCTGTCAGAATATAACAACCTAAAACGAGAAAATGGGGAAAGTGTCCAGGCTTAGTGCACTAGGTTCAATAGTGTGTATAACTCCCTCCCACCTCATTTCAAACCCCCACTTCATTTAGCCTTGGAAAAATTCCCCGAGGGTTTTGATCCAGACATGAAATATCATCTGAGAGACAAAGATCCCCCTACCTTAGAAGAAATGCAACAAATATCCATAAAAGCAGATTCCAACTTAGTAGAAAAAATGGCTAGGACTAGATTAGAAAGAAAGGTCACATATAAGGATGAGGTCTCCACTTCATCTCCTTCCCTAGATCCTAGAATAGATGACTTAGTCAAAACCATGGCCAAAATGTGGGAAAGGATAAATGAAAAGGCCCTTGTTAGGGAAAACCAACCAAACCCTCCAAACAGAAACCGAAACCAAAATTTTAGGAGGGAGCAGCCTCAAAATAGACCAAGGGAAAATGACCAACAAATTAGGCCACCATTTAATGAAAATTATGTGGAAGAAGATGATAGGGATACTGAACCCATTGATGAAAGTCATTTGAATCTCATAGGTTCTGATAACGAGAGTGAGGTTTACCTCACAGCAGAAGAGCAGGAGTTATGCTCTCCGGGTCAGGACGAAACCAACTACGAATATCCCGAAGATCCCGCCATAGACTTTCAGAATGCCATTATAGAAGCTCATAGGCAGTATAACCTTAGAAGTAGAAAAAACCAAGACCGATCCAAAAAGGGTAGCCCTGACATTACCAAAACCTCTTATACCATCCCTAAAAAGGCTATGGATAGCGACACAATCATGACTAAGAAAATTGACCAAAACAAAGATAAAGCTATCCAAAAAAGTCTTGGCTCAAATACTCCTAGTACCTCTACAGAAATCCCCGAGATGGTTGTGTCAAACCAAATCCCGAACCAAAGTCAGCAAATTAAGAGCATAGAAAAAGTCAGGTCTGAGAAAGCTGAAACAAATATGTCCAGACCACAAATTCCTTTTAGTTTCGAAGGGGAAATCTCCAAAATAAAAATTACCATACCCCTTACTGAACTAATAACTATAGATAGGTATAGATCTCAAGTCTTCAAAGTTTTTGACATAGGAAGCGAGGCAGATACTTTTAATCTAACCGATGACAAACCTGAGCTCCTATTCGGCCCAAAGATAGAAGGTCAATACCAAGAGGGATCTGTTTCCCCTTTCTATGTGAGTCTGAACATACGGGACAAGATACTACATAATGCAATGTTAGATTCTGGTGCCTCCCATAACCTAATGCCTAGAGCGGTCATGGAAAACCTGGGACTAGAAGTAACTCAACCTTACAAAAACTTGTATTCCTTTGACTCAAGTCAAGTCAAATGTTTAGGTCTGATAAAAAACCTAGATTTTGCTCTAACGCAGCTACCAGCGAAAAACCTGGTCATGGACATAGTAGTAGCCGATATCCCTCCTAAGTATGGAATGTTACTATCAAGGGCATGGGCTGCCAAAATACAAGGTAATCTCCAAATGGATATGTCATTTGCTACCATCCCCGTTTTTAACCAGACTAGGAGATTATACCGAGAAACTCACATTAAATACATGGTTAGTAACCTGGATAAGCCGAACAACACTCCCATTTATTCCATTCATTCCAATTTAGATTCTTTTATCTTATATAATGAAAGTGATGTGAAAAAGCAGATAATAGAAAATGAAGATGTTTTCAAACCATCAGAAACACACTTCCCATTACTGAAAATAGAAACCAATGATCAAAGCACCAAGAAACCTGAAAAACAGCTTAGTATCTTGTATGAAAGGGAAGTCCTTTGGATTATAAACTTTGATGGTTCTTGTGGCAAAACTGGTTCAAGGGCCGGTATCTGGATACACAATACTAATGAAGGTCATTCTTTCAGATTAGAATTCCAGTGTACTAATAACATTGCAGAATATGAGGCCCTTCTCATTGGTCTACACATACTTAAGGACTTAGGCGCCAAAAAAGTATCAGCCCAGGGAGATTCAGAACTTGTAATCAGGCAAATCAAAGGTGAATATTTAGCAAAAAACCCCAAACTAAGGGAATACATGAATTCAGCTTTAGATATCCTCAAAACCTTCGAGAAGTATGAACTCACCTTTATCCCCAGGATTCAAAATAGTCTGGCAAATGAGCTCGCATTTGCCGCAAGCAATAGCCAAATACCATGCCTAAGTGAGCAATATGACATTCAAGTTAAACATCGCCCTACTGTACCAGATAATATCAATCATTGGAAAATATTCAAAGATGATGATCAAATTGATGATTTCTTACAATCTAAGAATGAATTTGAAGAAACCAGAAAAAAATTAGGAAAAGAAGAAAGGGAATACAAACACAATCAAGACCGAGAGCTAAATCTGGCTTCTTTGACAGATCTAAATCTAATAAACCTTTCATCTGGAACTGAGATAGGAGAAGATGTTGACCCAAGAGAACTCGAAGTCTTACATTGTGAAAATGACATCATACCTAGAGGGCTTGCACCTCTAGAGGAATTGTTTGATTTTAACGATGTAGCCAAAAAGCCGAAAATGGAATCCACTGAGGTCGACATAGAAGAATGTAACATAGGAAGCTCGGAGGAACCTAGAAAGGTCAAACTGTCCAAAACCCTCCCACCTCATATAAAACATAAATACATTGAGTTGTTTAAAGAATTTAAAAATGTGTTTGCATGGGGATACCAAGATTTGAAATCATACGACACAAGCATCATCTGACATAAAATTCCCCTCAAAGAAAACCAAAAGCCTTTCAAATAGAAGTTAAGAAGGATAAACCCAGTATTACTACCGTTGGTTGAAAAGGAAATTAAAAATATGTATGATGCCGGGATAATAGTGTCTCTCCGATACTCTGAATGGGTCTCAAATCTAGTATCAGTTAGGAAAAAGACTGGTGAAATCAGACTCTGTATATATTTCCGAAACCTAAATAGGGCATGTCTGAAAGACAACTATCCTCTCCCCAAAATGGACCACATACTTCAGAAGGTGGTAGGCGCTAAAAGAATCTCATTGCTTGATGGTTTTTCTGGTTATAACCAAGTGTTGGTTTACCCTACCGATCAACATAAAACAGCTTTCACCACACCTTGGGGCATTTTATGTACGCTAAAATGCCTTTTGGACTGATGAATGTTGGCACCATATTTCAAAGAGCCATGGACATAGCCTTCTCAGAAGACATAGGTGTTTTCATAGTCATATATCTTGACGATATAACGGTATATTCTAAATCAGATGAAGAACACCTAGTACACTTAAGAAAAGTTTTCAACAAATGTAGAAAATATGGTTTATCCCTAAACCCCAAGAAAACACTTTTCGATCTAGAAGAAGGAAAACTCCTAGGTCACATTATTTCAGAAGAAGGAATTAAAATAGACCCACAGAGAATCGAAGGTATATTGCAAATAATTCATGCCAGAAATATAAAGGAGTTGCAATCCTTTATCGGAAAGATAAATTTCTTAAGGAGATTCATCCCAAACCTTCCTGAACTCCTGAAGGATATCACAAATATGTTGAAAAAAGAGGTCGGGTTTAAATTGACTATAGAAGCCAAAAAATATTTTGAACTAATTAAAAGGGCTTTGACTGAAACACTAGTGTTGATAAGCCCTGACTTCACCAAAGATTTTTACATTTTTTCATTTGCTTCATAACACACAATAGTTGTTGTATTGTTACAAAAAAATGCAGCTGGGCAAGAACAACCCATTGCTTTTTTTAGCAAATCCCTGAGAGATGCTCCCTTGAAATACAACATCATGGAAAAACAGGCATTTGCATTGGTAAAAGCACTGAAATATTTCTGAGTTTATATCTTCCATTCTCATGTCATAGCTTTTGTCCCTAATACTGTCGGCAAGGACATTCTGAACCAAGATCCCGATGGTAAAAGGGGAAAATGGATCGCTATCATCCTAGAATATGACTTAGAAATCCGACCTACCAAACTAGTTAAAGGACAAGGACTTGCAAGGCTAATGGCTGAAACCAACCTCCAAGCTTTAGATATAAATTTTGTTGATGCCTTAGAAGAACAGGAAGAATGCACACTCCCTCCTATTGATCAAATGTTTCTGGATTCACCTTGGTATGCAAATATTCTTTATGTATTAACTTATCTAAATGCTCCTCCGACCTTATCAAAAACAAAAGCAAGATTCCTTAAGCAAAAATCTTTAAATTTTTGTATTATAGATGGTTTTCTGTATTGGAAAAATCCCACTGGTATGCTGCTTCAATGTTTGCTTGAGTCTGATGCAGAGAAAATTGTGCACGAAATGCATGAAGGGGAATGTGGGGGCCATCTCTAGTGGAAAACCACAACGAATAAAATCCTTAGAGCCGGTTATTATTGGCCTACCTTATTCCTTGACACTCACAAACTAGTTATGACATGCCATAAATGTCAAATTTTTGAAGGCAAGAAAAAGCTTTTACCTTTGCCCTTACATCCCATTATAGTTGAAGGACCCTTCCAGCAATGGGGTCTGGATTTTATCGGGGAAATTCACCCTTCCTCATCCGCTCAACATAAATGGATCCTCACAGCCACTGATTACTTTACCAAATGGATACAAGCCATACCTTCCCGGAATGCCACCGATTCAGTCATCATCAAGTTCCTAGAAACCAATATCCTATCTAGATTTGGCTGTCCCAGAAAGATCATTATAGATAACGCCGCTGCCTTCTCCTCCAAAAGAATGGTTGACTTCTGTTACAAATATCACATTTCATTAGGACATTCCACAGCCTATTACCCTCAAGGTAACGATTTAGCCAAGTCTTCTAACAAAAGCCTAGTCAACATCATCAAAAAACTTCTTGAACAAAATCAAAAAGCATGGCATGGAAAACTAGTACACGCACTATGGGCCGATAGACTAACCACCAAAAAATCCATAGGTATGTCTCCTTACCAGTTATTTTATGGCATAGATGTCGTTTTCCCAACTTCCTTAGGTGTTCCAATAATGAAACTATTGCAAGAAGTTCAAATAGAAGAAAATGAGATGCAAAGGAGGGTAAATCAGACTATCCATTTACAACAAACCAGAGAAGAAGTTTACCAAAGGGCTCAGTTAGCACAAGACAAAATAAAACAGATTTTTGACAGAAGAACTAAGGAAAATGATTTTCATATTGGAGATAAAGTTTTAAAATGGGATTCTAGAAGAGAAGACAAAGGTAAACATGGCAAGTTTGAAAATTTATGGAAAGGCCCTTACATCATCAGCTCAGTCAGTGGAAACAATGCTTTCTTCTTGCAAGAAACTGATGGGACTGAAATTTTTGGAGGTCCTGTGAATGGCAGGACATTAAAGCATTATTTTTGTCAAGAGCTCCAATTCTAAGTTTGAACACTTCATTCATTGTATATACCACTGTTTTAAAAATCATTAAACAGAAAATTCAAAAAACAGTAAAAGATAGAAAAGAGGGCGGTTGAAAAACAGGAAAAGGCCCCATGTTCCAAAAAATAGTCCTTTGGAAAGCGCGCAAGTCTAAATGCCGCTACTTGTATTTAAATGTCTTGTTCAACTATCTAGCCTAATCATAGCTGAACATGTTTGAATTTAATTGCTGATAAGTTAGTGAGTGAAAAAGATGGTCAACATTGTGTAAGATTGACTTATCACACAGAATAGATTAGGGAGAGATTCTGGTTCCACATGCCTAAAATAGAACCAAAGAGAGAAGCGAGGGATGAAAAACACATTGTACATCTTAGCCCCGCTTTTCTAGTTTTCCTTTTTGCAAAATAATATTTGTGTGCAGTTTGTCCTGTCATGCGGCAAATACATGACAAATCAGACAGTTTAACCTTGATTTGATCATTTTGAATTTCATGTTTTAGATTAGAGAACAAAATCCTATCAAACAGTTTAATCTTGACAGTTGATCTAGTTTAGGTAGACTAATGAAGGAGTTCGTCAGTTTAATCTGAACTCCCGGCAGATATAAGTGTAGAGTTATATAGGTTCATTTTGAAAAAAGAAAAATATGCATTGTCAAAAGGCTGCTAGTTCAAATGCGCCAAAAAAGGAAGAAAAAATGTTAGGAAAGATAGTGGGGTAGGTAGAAATATCATCGATGCTAATTATGCTGTCTCTTTTAGAAGTAGCATCAAAGAAAAGTGAAAATTTGCGCCAATGGGTAAGGAATTGGTCTTCATAAGCCACAGATCTGAAATTATGGACACCTCCTGAAAAGGAGCTGCCCTCCCCAAATGGAGCCACTGTTAGTCATCAGTATTTGTTACCTGTTGGTGATGACTAGTTCAACAGGCTAGTTTTCCAACAGCTAATCTTAAAATTTGTCAAATTTGCCAGCTGGGAAAACACCCATAAAACTTTTTTTCTCTCCTTACTTTTCAGTTCGCCCATGACAAGTTGAAATCCCATTATCAAATCCTACCTAACCTCAGCCATACTAAGTCTGTCTGTCAGCTCTAAAAGGACAATCTAAGTCTGTTCAAAAAACCTCCCTTAAATTGGGAAGTGGCGCTTTAAGGCATTTTACCCTTGGCAACCATCAAAAGGCCAAAAAACCTCCATCTGCTACAGACCAATCATAACAGACCGTTCACTCTGCTAATGAAGTTATTCGCAGCTCTAAGTCGCGCCACTTACACGCCCCTAAGTCTCAAAAATGCATAGACCATAAATCTCAAGCTGATTTTAGGTGTTTTATACTGTTTATGGATTCTACAAGCATAGGAAACATGTCATCATCTTAGTAGAAAATTCTTGACTCCACATTAGAAGAACAACTGCTTCTCAATGTGAACATGAGCCTGATATACATCTGCAGGGAAAAGAGTTATTCATCAAACTCTTGCAGCTTCATTCAGCATGAAAACACAGTAGAAGAAAGACAACACTGTCAAACAGACTTGAAATTTGTCATGGCCAAGAACCTCCTTCATCTATAAGCAGAGGGTTAAGGCGCCTACTTCATCTACAAGTAGAGGGTGATGGCCAATGTTGACTTGAAAAATTTCAAACTGACTGTAAGACAGGTTTGTTTTTAAACAGTGAAACGGTAACTACAGGTTTCTAAGGGAAAGTGATAATCAAAAACAGGGCTAAGATCAGAAATGTTCAAATCAAGAGAAAGAAAAGTTTTTAGGTCTTATGTCCAAATAAATAGGATCAATTGAAGTTTCAGGTATCATCATCATGGCGCAACAAGAAGAGACTCCATTGATCAAAGCTATTGTAACAAAACATCTTTGCAGGGGTGCGAGTATGAATGGCTCAAGTCAGTGCTGAGCAAGAAGAAACTTCAATAAAAAGGACCTCTGTGTACTCTTATGTTTCTGTTGGGTTGAGGAATATAGTCTATGGTTTCTAGACAAACATAGAGAAAAATCAGGCAAGTAGTATACAGCCCCCAGACATAAGCCATCTTGATATCATTTAAAAAGAGCCAGTGCAAGTCGCGGCATTGCAATCCACAATCCACCTCAAAGACAAGTACATTCTTCAGATGCAGTAGGGTTGGTGATTTCAGAGCTCCATTAGGAGGAAAAAAGGATAATAAAAGCCTTGGTGTCTGTGAGTAATTCTAGCTGCCATTTCACACCTCATATATTTGTCTCCTCAACACAAAGATATAAACAGGTGCTTTTCAAATATGCTTATAACAGCTGACACGGAAAATCTAGCTTATCTCCTCAAGAGGCATTACAATTGAAACTATTGTTCATAATATGCAAAACGGTTGCTTTGACATACTGTCAGTTTTTGGAAATCTTGAGACAAATATAGGTCTTCATTAGTTAAAGGTCAAGAGACACCATATTGGTATGTTTTGAGCAGAGAAAGTGTGTTGGAAGCAGCGCCCTCCTTGATCAATAGAAAATGGCAAAGTCTGAATAAATGCAGCAAATTTTTTAGCACCTACAGCTGGAAAAAAATTGATGAGGCACCTAGAGGCAGAAATTGTCAACCAACTTGAAAATATAAGCCATCTCCTTTCAAATGACAAAGTAGTTTTCAGTGTTTTTTTTAAACAGATTTAGAGTGGGTTTTACATAATGAATATCACCAACATTGTTAAAAAAAGTGATAAAGGACGATCCACAGTTCATTAGGGTATTTTTCAAAGTTGGAGCTTCTGTGTTAAATTGTCACTAAAGGTACAAAATTGGCAGGAATCACCTCTAAAAACTATATGCATCGATGGTTTGAAAGCATGAAAACCCCGCTGCCAACATCATTTCGAAAAGGGTGGGCCCCTCTCAAACGCAGTCAAAATTGTTCCAAGTTTCAAAGGTACACCAAAGGCATTATTGAAAAAATCAAAAAATTTGAAAGCCCTTACAAGGACTAACCAAGAGGTTTGATTTCATTTTGCATTTCAATTGAAAAAGTGGCCGTTGGGGTTTTCGCCTTTTCAAAAGAATAAATCGAAGTGGCAAACTCATTTTTGATTTCTCCAAGCAAATTCAGACATCCCTTTGTAATCTCCAAGCAGTAAAACGAAGTTTCAGACCAGTTTTCAACGTTTTTGATAGTTTTTTCCCGCGCGGAACTTCTGTAGAAGCGCGCAGCGCTCCTGGGCGAAGTTTTAATACTGCGCAACAAAGGCGCGCGACACTCCTGTAGCCGCACGCGGCGCTTCTGTAGCCGCGGGTCACGGGCGCCCGACATCGACCCGACAACCCAATCCTGCGTGGCACTCTGACTGTCAAGCGCGTCGCGCATATAATTAACCCTCAACACACTATCGAACCATCTGTGAAGCTAGCTCAAACTCCTCAAGAAGATTTTCATCGTGTTTTAAAGGTATTTCCATATGCCCTCTTGGTTTTTCAAAAAACTGATAAGTGATATGAAGGGTTAGAATACCATGGTTTCAAGCTGTGGTGTGAAAACGAAGTGATGTTTTCCTATTGACCGATGAAACAAGTGTGAAACTATCAAGCAGATGCATTGTTTGAAACTGTAAAAAAAGTTTGCCATAAATAGTTAAGAGGTGTATAGATCATTTTTAAGTGCAAAGATGCAGTATAGTATGAAGAAAACAATGTGTTTATTAGAGTAAAGTTGATGATTAATTAAATGCAATAAACTCTGTCCTTTAAACACAAGTAACCTTGGACTATGTTTTGCCTCTTGATTGACTAAGTTTATATATCATTTCATATTGGTAGACTGCATATGAGGGGTCAGTATTTTGATCAAAGGGAGCTTCTCCACATTTAAACTGCTACATCACCATATATGTAAAACAATGTTTTGCTGTGTGGATATCCATTGTTTAAAACTGTGCTGGAGTATTGGATATGCTGATGAAGTTCTTACAAGGAAAGAGGTCTTGAAACTCAAAACTGTGTTTTCACCTTGCCTCTTCAAAGGACAAGGGTATCTTATATCTTCCAAAGCATCAAAGGGCAGGTTACCCTTACCAGCCACAGAAAATATAGTTGTTCACTGTGTATACTACTTGACTGTCTTTTTGTTCTTCAAGCTCATTTGATAAGTTGATATTCAGATGGTTGAAAAGGCGATTTTCTAGAGAGACAGGGTTTTATATTGAAAGGGAGCTTTGATTATTTGAAAGATAAAACTCCTACAGCCTTTGTTGAAACTTTTTGAAGCATTTTAAAGATCTGTTACATTTGTTCTATAAATAGTGAAATTGACTGTCTCTGCACTAAAGTTGACTGTGTATATGGTGTAAGCTTTGTTGACTGATTGGCATACTAGACAAGGGCAGGATTGTGAAGTTGAAAAGTTTACCTTGGTCAAAGATATAAAAATAGGTTGTTGACCTCCAAACATCACAAAGCAGGGTGACTTTGTCACTATACACAACAAATTCAATTCACAGCCTATCTTCATCTCACTGTGTTTTTTCTTCTTTGTTGGCTGAAATACATATCAAAGGTTGAAAAAGCTACATTTTAAAGGAGCAGAGGTTTTGTATTGAGAGGGATATTGGGCACAAACATCCAAAGACATTGTTTCCTTATCAAAACAGTGGGTTGACAGAGTTTAGCTTAAAGAAGGCATTTTAAAGACAGTGAGGCAGTTTGGTGCTTCAAGAACATATTTAGCCCAAAATGCCGCCCAGGCAAGACAGCAGAAGCGGTTTACACAAGAGATATGAGCCAATTTCTACTGAGGAGGTCAATGCACATCCATCCATCCTCTTCAATTTTCATGAGGTAGGTTGTTTGGATTTCTGCCAGAGAGTACAGGAGGTCAAAAGTTTCTCGCCCTTGACACACCTATGCGCCTTGAGGTTCCAAAGCAAACATTTCCAGGTAGCAGGCCTTGATTTCAAGTTTTCCCTGAGGTCAGTATCTAAAGCCACCAAAATCCCATATCTTGGTGAGAAATGGTTCAAGCAGGCCTATCTAGACTTGGATGACTACAAGCCTTTCATCAAGCCCGAGCACAGAGAAACATGCACTGCTATTTTTCCTTTCTCTCATCTTCTTGCCAGCTATGCTCCTCTTATGAAGATCATAATGAAGTATTTTACTTGTGAAGGGAGATTTACCCCAGCTTATGCCTATCATGTCCGAATATTGATGCATTTCACTAGAACTAGGCAGCTCAATCTCCCTTACTTTTTGTGCAAGAGCATTGGGAAAATGGCATCCTTAGTCCAAAAGAAGCCTCCATCTCAGCAAATAGCTTCTCTTTTCCATCATTCTCTGATTAAAATCATCATTCTTCATTAGCTGGAGAAGAAGGGGGTTTCTTGGGATGTTTTTATCAGTCACCCGGATTTCTCCACTGTCCCTCCGGTCCATACATCTCCCACCCTGCATATTCATCGCCCTCTACCTTCCTCTAGCAGGCCTACTCCTAGAAGGCTCAGGATCACCACAGAACAGTCAGGACAGCAAGAAGAGGAGGGGCATGAACAGGTAGAAAAAGAGGAGGACAAGCATGAAGAAAGTGATGAAGAACAGCAGCTTGATAGTGATGGAGGTGAGCAGCAGCTTGAGCCACTAAGTGAGCATGGAGTTGAATCACAGCAGCAGCTTGATTTTGATGGTTAGGAGCAGCAGTTTGAGCAGCATGATGAAGGTGAGCAGCAGCAGTCTCCATATGACATACAGCAGTCCTCTCATGATACACTACAGCCTCCTCCAGTTGCACCGCAGCTTCAAGAGGAAAGGTTTTTTCCGGAAGATGACAAACAAAGTGACAAGGGCAAAGCAATCATGCCTTCCTCTCCCGAGAAGACTAAGTCCAAGACAGCAAAGAAGCAAATGCTCAAGGTGATCACTCCAAAAGTAACAAGAACTATCCGGAGCAAAAGAAAGTCGCCCAAGAAACCTCTCATTAGCTTGCCAAGAAGGAAGAGTGCAAAATTAGCCTTCAAGGGCAAAGGGAAAGGCAAGATAGGAGAAAGTCAAGAACATGGAGGTGCATTGGCTATCATCCCAATCCAAAGTGATGACAGCGATAATGAAGCTCGCATTCTTGAAAACCTTCTAATCCATCGAGAGGGTCAAATTGAAGCATTGGAGAATGACCTTCATCGGGCAAAGAACTTCAATCATTTCTTGGAGATCCAAAATAAACAAATGAGTGTCCATATGGCTGTCCATGAGGCACGAGCAATCAAATACAAGAATGAGGCTACTAAAGCACAAGTAAGGATAGAGGAGCTCATCGGTGAGTTTGATGAAGATGAAGAAGAAGACCAGCCTAGGCGGAAGAGGCCTAGAACCATAGGGCTTAAAAGAGCCCTAGAAAAGCAAAAGGAAGAAGAACAAGCCCATCTTCAATCCACTCCCCTCACTGCACTACTTGAGCAAGAAATTGAAAGCAATAAGGAGGCATGGCTAGAAAGAGCCAATAAACATTTGGAGATGAAGCTTGAGAGGGCAAACAGAGACTTGGAGCTGCAAAGGAAGATGACACAACACTATCAAAAGCTAAATCAGTTTTCCCGGCGCAAGCTAAAGGCCACTCAACAGAAACTGAAGGAAGCAAAATGGAAGTGCCCGACACGGAAAGAGAGGAAAGGCACATCAGCACTTGAAATTTTGGCTGCAGTTTTGTAACATGTTGCTAAGGACCCTTGAGGGTCATGCATACCAATTTTGGGCCCATTTTGACAACTTTTGGTTTTTTGGCATTTTTGAGTTTTTGATCAAAAACTCATAAATTCTCCATTTCATTTTGAGGATTCATCAAAGGAGGGGAATGGTATCTTTGGATGCCATAATTTCATTAGCATGCCCTCAACTATTTTCAGAACATTTGGAGATCATTTTCCCCCTCAAAACGGCGAAAAAGGCTCTCTTTTTGCACACTCTGCCCGGTCTATCAGCAGACTGTAATTTTCTAGCTTTTTACACATAGGTGCAGATTTGGAGGACTTTTGGGCATCCGATTGGGGAAATTTTATTTGTTCCGGATAGTAGACACTCAGAGCTTTCCAACGAGCTATCATGAGCCTCGTTTCGACACCGATAAGGCTGCCAAATGTTTTCGGCAAGTCAGGGGACCTTTTGCTGATGAAAATTTGAAGTATCTTTGTAATTTTTGAACCTCTAAAATCTGCTTTTTCCAAATGTGCGTTTAGCTATTTTTGCACATGAAAAATTATGAAAATTCAATTAAAATCCCTTTTTTAGCATTTTTTAGATATTTTATGAGATATTTTGTGCCTTGGGCTTTGCAAAGCCTCAAGGACAAGTTTAGATATTTTGATTAGGCCAATGAGGATGCAAGTTGAACCATGAGGTTTTCCTCACTTGAGCCTATTTATTCCACCAGCTCGCATTTGTAAACAAGGCTGAACTTGAGAAGAGAAGCAATATATGGTCATATGAGCTTTGGAAGAAATTACTTGTGTTATGCTTTTGGATTGCCTCTTGGATGTTCTTGGATGAATGATGAAGGATTGTTGATGAATTCCATGACTTGGTAGAATGGTATAGTGTCTCTTGCTTTGTTGTTGTCTTCTAGTTTTCATTCATGATACATGTTTCTTGCTTGCTATAGATCAGTAGAGAAAAAATTTGAGATATTCCCATGGAGGCACCTCAAAATTCCTGAATCTTCATAGCCTTCATGTTTTCTTCTTCCTTAGTTGCATTAAAGAATTCTTAACTGCTCTTTAACAACTTGAGGATATTGTTGCTTGTTTCATTCATAGTTCTATACATGCTAAGGACTTACGGTATGCCCTGCTTACCTATGGCTAGCTATAGTTCCATCCATGAAATTTCTCTTTGACTGATTAGATTATCATTTTGTTTGAACCAAGGAGGCCTAGTTTCGATCTAGCCCTTTGCCTAAAACTATGCAAATCTTGTTGTTCAAAGTGCCCAATAACTTGAAGTACTGTGTTTAGGCGTTCCATCATAGTGTTTTGAGTTTTTTTTCTTCCTTAAGTGTTTTCCCCAAAGTCTGAAAGCCATTTCCCAAAGTTAGAGGGTCTTATACTTCTATGCATGGCTTGAACGTTTATTTCTAAGTATTGATTAGCTTGTAGTTATATTTTTCATGATTAATGGTTCGCCCTACCATGTTTATGTTATCTATTAATCTAGTTATACTTGAAACTCTTTGTTGTTCCCAAACTTGATGTCCATTTACTCCATTTTACCCAAAGATCCTTTCTACCTTGAAACAAATCGGCCCTTCAACAGCCTTGTATCGTCATCTAATAGCTTTCTTGACCTTTTGACCCCATAGCCCAGTTAATATAACATCTTGTTACCTATTTCATATCTTTGATCAGTTTCATCCCTCACAACTTAAAAAAACCAAAACCAAAAAAACATACTCCATAACTAGCCTAAAATCAGAACACAATAAGCAAACACACAGATATCCCTTACACATATAGAGAGAGCCCTCTCTGAGTCCAGGAAGGCTAGGTCCTTGGGCTCCAAAGATTGGTTTGATGTTACACTATCATTTGGCTTGCCAATCAGCAAAATCACGGGACCCTAACATAATGGCGATCACGGCGGGACTTTCCGAGTTAGTGACAATCTATGTACTCCTTAGTAACTCTCGAAGTCTCATTTAGAACTTATTTTGACCATCCCTTCACCATAGTAGAAGTTTAGAGAGACCACCCATCCAAAACATTCGTCAATACCATCCTCTCTAAACTCTAGATCCAAAATCTGGCTCCACGAAGAATCAACACCAGATCCCATCCAGACCCAAATCCCCCTATCATAGTAGATGACCCAGAGAAGATTCTGTGGCAAGCTTCCGAAACTGACCATCTAGCTACTAGTAGATCCATTCATAAAACAAGATCAGTACCTGAACATCTCACTATCCTACCAGATTCACGCTCTGAATTACCCCCCCGACTTCCAGCTTCTCCATCACTTTGGCTCCGACCATCCCAGATCTGCTCAAAACCAGATCACTAGTCCAAGTTCATCCACCACACCTGTCCAAACCGCCACTGTTCAAACCACCTCAGCTCATCCCACAAGTCCTCATCTTGTACATCATCCATTAGCTCCCGTCATGGCAGCCTGGTACGCACCTTTGGTGTTGCCACTACCTTTGGCTCCTCTCCCAAATAAATATCAAGACAAAATCCCACCCTTTACCGGAGAATACACCACCACACCTCAACAGCACATAAGTAGGATTAATGATGCTTTTGAATACTTGGAAGTACAAGACGAGACCGTCAGAATGAGAATATTCACCCAAAGCCTTGGTGGTGAACCCAAAACATGGTTCAAAAGCTTGCCTCCAAACAGTATCCACAACATCCCAAAACTGTGTCAAACCTTCAGAAACAGGTGGGAATTCCGAAAGAACCCTATTCAAATCCTGTCAGAATATAACAACCTAAAACGGGAAAATGGGGAAAGTGTCCAGGCTTACTGCACTAGGTTCAATAGTGTGTATAACTCCCTCCCATCTCATTTCAAACCCCCACTTCATTTAGCCTTGGGAAAATTCCCTGAGGGTTTTGATCCAGACATGACATATCATCTGAGAGACAAAGATCCCCCTACCTTAGAAGAAATGCAACAAATAGCCATAAAAGCAGATGCCAACTTAGTAGAAAAAAGGGCTAGGACTAGATTAGAAAGAAAGGTCACATATAAGGACGAGGTCTCCACTTCATCTCCTTCCCTAGATCATAGAATAGATGACTTAGTCAAAACCATGGCCAAAATGTGGGAAAGGATAAATGAAAAGGCCCCTGTTAGGGACAACCAACCAAACCCTCCAAATAGAAACCGAAACCAAAATTTTAGGAGGGAGCAGCCTCAAAACAGACCAAGGGAAAATGACCAACAAATTAGGCCACCATTTAATGAAAATTATGTGGAAGAAGATGATAGGGATACTGAACCCATTGATGAAAGTCATTTGAATCTCATAGGTTCTGATAACGAGAGTGAGGTTTACCTCACAGCAGAAGAGCAGGAGTTATGCTCTCCGGGTCAGGACGAAACCAACTACGAAGATCTCGAAGATCCCACCATAGACGTTCAGAATGCCATTATATAAGCTCACAGGCAGTATAACCTTAGAAGTAGAAAAAACCAAGACCGATCCAAAAAGGGTAGCCCTGACATTACCAAAACCTCTGATACCATCCCTAAAAAGGCTATGGATAGAGACACAATCATGACTAAGAAAATTGACCAAAACAAAGATAAAGCTATCCAAAAAAGTCTTGGCTCAAATACTCCTAGTACCTCTACAGAAATCCCCGAGATGGCTGTGTCAAACCGAATCCCGAACCAAAGTCAGCAAATTAAGAGCATAGAAAAAGTCAGGTCCGAGAAAGCTGAAACAAATATGTCCAGACCACAAATTCCTTTTAGTTTCGAAGGGGAAATCTCCAAAATAAAAATTACCATACCCCTTACTGAACTAATAACTATAGATAGGTATAGATCTCAAGTCTTCAAAGTTTTTGACATAGGAAGCGAGGCAGATACTTTGAATCTAACTGATGACAAACCTGACCTCCTATTCAGCCCAAAGATAGAAGGTCAATACCAAGAGGGATCTGTTTCCCCTTTCTATGTGAGTCTGAACATACGGGACAAGATACTACATAATGCCATGTTAGATTCTGGTGCCTCCCATAACCTAATGCCTAGAGCGGTCATGGAAAACCTGGGACTAGAAGTAACTCAACGTTACAAAAACCTGTATTCCCTTGACTCAAGTCAGGTCAAATGTTTAGGTCTGATAAAAAACCAAGATTTTGCTCTAACACAGCTACCAGCGAAAAACCTGGTCATGGACGTAGTAGTAGATGATATCCCTCCTAAGTATGGAACACTACTATCAAGGGCATGGGCTGCCAAAATACAAGGTAATCTCCAAATGGATATTTCATTTGCTACCATCCCCGTTTTTAACCAGACTAGGAGATTATACCGAGAAACTCACATGAAATACATGGTTAGTAACCAAGATAAGCCGAACAACACTCCCATTTATTCCATTCATTCCAATTTAGATTCTTTTATCTTATATAATGAAAGTGATGTGAACAAGCAGATAATAGAAAATGAAGAGGTTTTCAAACCATCGGAAACACACTTCCCATTACTGAAAATAGAAACCAATGATAAAAGAACCAAGAAACCTGAAAAACAGCTTAGTATCTTGTATGAAAGGGAAGTCCTTTGGATTATAAACTTTGATGGTGCTTGTGGCAAAACTAGTTCAGGGGCCGGTATCTGGATAAAAAATACTAATGAAGGTCATTCTTTTAGATTATAATTCCAGTGTACTAATAACATTGCAGAATATGAGGCCCTTCTCATTGGTCTACACATACTTAAGGACTTAGGCGCCAAAAAAGTATCAGCCCAGGGAGATTCAGAACTTGTAATCAGGCAAATCAAAGGTGAATATTCAGTAAAAAACCCCAGACTAAGGGAATACAGGAATGCAGCTTTAGATATCCTCAAAACTTTCGAGAAGTATGAACTCACCTTTATCCCCAGGATTCAAAATAGTCTGGAAAATGAGCTCGCATTTGCCGCAAGCAATAGCCAAACACCATGTCTAAGTGAGCAATATGACATTCAAGTTAAACATCGCCCTACTATACCAGATAATATCAATCATTGGCAAATATTCAAAGATGATGATCAAATGAATGATTTCTTACAATCTAAGAATGAATTTGAAGAAACCAGAAAAAACTTAGGAAAAGAAGAAAGGGAATACAAACACAATCAAGACCGAGAGCTAAATCTGCCTTCTTTGACAGATCTAAATCTAATAAACCTTTCATCTGGAACTGAGAAAGGAGAAGATGTTGACCCAAGAGAACTCGAAGTCTTACATTGTGTAAATGACATCATACCCAGAGGGCTTGCACCTCTAGAGGAATTGTTTGATTTTAACGATGTGGCCAAAAAGCCGAAAATGGAATCCACTGAGGTCAACATAGAAGAATGTAACATAGGAAGCTCGGAGGAACCTAGAAAGGTCAAACTGTCCAAAACCCTCCCACCTCATATAAAACATAAATACATTGAGTTGTTTAAAGAATTTAAAAATGTGCTTGCATGGGGATACCAAGATTTGAAATCATACGACACAAGCATCATCCAACATAAAATTCCCCTCAAAGAAAACCAAAAGCCTTTCAAACAGAAGTTAAGAAGGATAAACCCAGTATTACTACCATTGGTTGAAAAGGAAATCAAAAAGATGTATGATATCGGGATAATAGTGTCTCTCCGATACTCTGAATGGGTCTCAAATCTAGTATTAGTTAGGAAAAAGACTAGTGAAATCAGACTCTGTATAGATTTCCAAAACCTAAATAGGGCATGTCTGAAAGACAACTATCCTCTGCCCAAAATGGACCACATACTTCAAAAGGTGGTAGGTGCTAAAAGAATCTCATTGCTTGATGGTTTTTCTGGTTATAACCAAGTGTTGGTTTACCCTACCGATCAACATAAAACAACTTTCACCACAGCTAGGGGCACTTTTATGTATGTTAAAATGCCTTTTGGACTGATGAATGATGGCGCCACATTTCAAAGAGCCATGGACATAGCCTTCTCAAAATACATAGGTGTTTTCATAGTCATATATCTTGACGATATAACGGTATATTCTAAATCAGATGAAGAACACCTAGTACACTTAAGAAAAGTTTTCAACAAATGTAGAAAATATGGTTTATCCCTAAACCCCAAGAAAACACTTTTCGATCTAGAAGAAGGAAAACTCCTAGGTCACATTATTTCGGAAGAAGGAATTAAAATATACCCATAGATAATCGAAGGTATATTGCAAATAAGTCACCCCAGAAATATAAAGGAGTTGCAATCCTTTATCGGAAAGATATATTTCTTAAGGAGATTCATCCCAAACCTTGCTTAACTCCTGAAGGATATCACAAATATGTTGAAAAAAGAGGTCAGGGTTAAATGGACTATAGAAGCCAAAAAATATTTTGAACTAATTAAAAGGGCTTTGACTGAAACACCAGTGTTGATAAGCCCTGACTTCACCAAAGTTTTTTACATTTTTTCATTTTCTTCAGAACACAAAATAGCTGCTGTATTGTTACAAAAAAATGCAGTTGGGCAAGAACAACCCATTGCTTTTTTCAGCAAATCCCTGAGAGATGCTCCCTTGAAATAAAACATCATGGAAAAACAGGCATTCGCATTGGTAAAAGCACTGAAAGATTTCTGAGTTTGTATCTTGCATTCTCATGTCATAGCTTTTGTCACTAATACTATTGTCAAGGACATTATGAACCAAGATCCCGATGGTAAAAGGGGAAAATGGATCGCTATCATCCTAGAATATGACTTAGAAATCTGACCTACAAAACTAGTTAAAGGACAAGGACTTTCAAGGCTAATGGCTGAAACCAACCTCCAAGCTTTAGATATAAATTTTGTTGATGCCTTAGAAGAACAGGAAGAATGCACACTCCCTCCTATTGATCAAATGTTTCTGGATTCACCTTGGTATGCAGATATTATTTATGTATTAACTTATCTAAATGCTCCTCCGACCTTATAAAAAACAAAAGAAAGATTCCTTAAGAAAAAATCTTTAAAGTTTTGCATTATAGATGGTTTTCTGTATTGGAAAAATCCCACTGGTATGCTGCTTCAATGTTTGCTTGAGTCTGATGCAGAGAAAATTATGCACGAAATGCATGAAGGGGAATGTGGGGGCCATCTCTAGTGGAAAACCACAGCAAACCAAATCCTTAGAGACGGTTATTATTGCCCTACCTTATTCCTTGACACTCACAAACTAGTTATGACATGCCATAAATGTCAAATTTTTGATGGCAAGAAAAAGATTTTACCTTTGCCCTTACATCCCATTATAGTTGAAGGACCCTTCTAGCAATGGGGTCTGGACGGCCCAAATTCAACTTTTCCTCATCCGATTCAATATAATGGATCTCACAATGACCATTACTTTACCAAATGGATAGAAGCCATATCGCCTTTGCGTCGCCACCGGACCAAATATCAATGTCTTAGAAACCAATATCATATCTAGATTTGCTGCCTCTGTGAAGATCATTATATAATGCTAACGCTTTCCAAAAGAATGGTTGACTTTCTTCTCTTTCTTCGTTAAATATCACTTTTATCACATTTCATTAGGATATTCCCGCGTACTTATTACCTCAAGGTAATGGTTTAGCCCAGTCTTCTAACAGCTGCAGTCAACATCAAAAGTTTTAAAACAAAATAAAAAGCATGGTATGGAAAATTGTACATTTACTATAATACAGACTAACCACCAAAAAATCCATAGGTATGTCTCTACCAAGCACAGAGACAGATGATGCTACTTTTCAACTTCTCACATCTTTAGGGGTTCCAGTAATGAAGCTATTGCAGGAATTTCAAATAGAAGAAAATGACATGCAAAGGAGGGTAAATCAGACTATCAATTTACAAATAAAACCGTAGAAGAAGTTTACCAAAGGGCTCAGTTAGCACAAGATAAAATAAAACAGATTTTTGACAGAAGAACTAAGGAAAATGATTTTCAAATTGGAGATAAAGTTTTAAAATGGGATTCTAGAAGAGAAGACAAAGGTAAACATGGAAAGTTTGAAAATTTATGGAAAGGGCCTTACATCATCAGCTCAGTCAGTGGAAACAATGCTTTCTTCTTGCAAGAACCTGATGGGACTGAAATTTTTGGAGGTCCTGTGAATGGCAGGACATTAAAGCATTATTTTTGTCAAGAGCTCTAGTTCTAAGTTTGAACACTTCATTCATTGTATATACCACTTTTTGAAAAATAGTTAAACAGAAAAGTCAAAAAACAGTAAAAGATAGAAAAGAGGGCGGTTGAAAAACAGGAAAAGGCCCCATGTTCCAAAAAAATAGTCCTTCAGAAAGCGCGCAAGTCTAAATGCCGCTACTTGTACTTAAATGTCTTGTTCAGCTATCTAGCCTAATCATAGCTGAACATGTTTGAATTTAATTAATGATAAGTTAGTGAGTGAAAAATATGGTCAACATTGTGTAAGATTGACTTATTGCAGAGAAGTGATTAGAGAGACTTTGTCTCCACATGCTCAAACAAATTAAAAGAGACAGTTTGCAAGAAAACACATTGTATATCTTAGCCCCGGCTAGTTTTTGTAAAATAATATTTAGCATTAGACCACATGCCGCAAATACATGTCAAATCGACAGCTTAACTTCGACGGATTAGCTAATTTCATGTTTGAACAGAGAATAAAATCCGTCAACAATAATCTTACGCTTGATCTAGTTAGTAGAGAACAAGAGTTTGTCATTTTTAATCTCAAACTCGAAGATATAAGTGTAGAGTTAGATAGGTTCATTTTGCAAAAAGAAAAATATGCATTGTCAAAAGGCTGCTAGTTCAAATGCGCCAAAAAAGGAAGAAAAAATGTTAGGAAAGATAGTGGGGTAGGTAGAAATATTATTGATGCTAATCATGCTGTCACTTTTCAGAAGCAGCATCAAAGAAGGGTGAAAATTTGTGCCAATGGGTAAGGCATTGGTCTTCATAAGCCACAGATCTGAAATTCTGGACACCTCCCGAAAAGGAGCTGCCCTCCCCAAATGGAGCCACTGTTAGTCATCAGTATTTTTTACCTGTTAGTGATGACTAGTTCAACAGCCCAGTTTTCCAATAGCTGATCTTAAAATTTGTCAAATTTGCCAGCTGGGAAAACACCCATAAAACTTTTTTGCTCTCTTTCTTTTTCAGTTTGCCCATGACAAGTTGAAATCCCATCATCAGTCTCATTTCAATGTACCCATACCAAGTCCCATCATTGTACTTAAAAGGAAAACTTAGGTCTCAAAAACCTCCCCTAAGTTAGGAAGTGGCGCTTTAAGGCATTTTGCCCTTGGCAACCATCAAAAGGCCAAAAAACCTCCATCTGGTACAAACCAATCATAACAGACCTCCCACTCTGCTAATGAAGTTAGTCACAGCTCTAAGTCGCGCCACTTACACACCCCTAAGTCTCAGCAATGCATAGACCATAAATCTCAAGCCGATTTTAGGTATATTATAATGTTTATGGATTCTACAAGCACAGGAAACATGTCATCATCTCAGTAGAAAATTATTGACTCCACATTAGAAGAACAACTGCTTCTCAATGTGAACATGAGCCTGAGATACATCTGCAGGGCAAAGAGTTATTCATCAAACTCTTGCAGCTTCATTCTGCATGAAAACACAGTAGAAGAAAGACAACACTGTCAAACAGACTTGAAATTTGTCATGGCAAAGAAACTCCTTCATCTATAAGCAGAGGGTTAAGGTGCCTCCTTCATCTACAAGTAGAGGGCGATGGCTGATGTTGACTTGAAAATTGCAAACCGATCAGAAGATGTTTGTTTTTAAACAAGAAGAGGGTAATCAAGGTGTTTAAGGGAAAGTATCATCAAAACAAGAAGCATCGAAATACCAACCAAGAGAAAGCAAAGCTTTGGTCTTATGTCCAAAGAAACAAGATTGACCAGTTTCACAGACACTACACAACAAGAAGAGACTCCATTGATCAAAGATATTGTAACAAAACATCTCTGCAGGGGTGCTAGTATGAATGCCTCAAGTTAGTGCTGAGCAAGAAGACACTTCAATAAAAATGATCTCTGTGTACTCTTATGTTTCTGTTGGGTTGAGGAATATAGTCTATGGTTTCTAGACAAACATAGAGAAAAATCAGGCAAGTAGTATACAGCCCCCAGACATAAGCCATCTTGATAACATTTAAAAAGAGCCAGTGCAAGTTCCGGCATTGCAATCCACAATCCACCTCAAAGACAATTACATTCTTCAGATGCAGCAGGGTTCGTGATTTCAGAGCTCCCTTAGGAGGAAAAAGAGTAATAAAAGCCTTAGTGTCTGTGAGTAATTCTAGCTGCCATTTCACACCTCATATATTTGTCTCCTCAACACAAAGATATAAACAGGTGCTTTTCAAATATGCTTATAACAGCTGACACGGAAAATCTAGCTTATCTCCTCAAGAGGCATTACAATTGAAACTATTGTTCATAATATGCAAAAGGGGTGCTTTGACATACTGTCAGTTTTTGGAAAGCTTGAGACAAATATAGGTCTTCATTAGTTAAAGGTCAAGAGACACCATATTGGTATGTTTTGAGCAGAGAAAGTGTGTTGGAAGCATCGCCCTCCTTGTTCAACAGAAAATGGCAAAGTCTGAATAAATGCAGCAAATGTTTTAGCACCTACAGCTGGAAAAACATTGATGAGGCACCTAGAGGTAGAAATTGTCAACCAACTTGAAAATATAAGCCATCTCCTTTCGAATGACAAAGCAGTTTTCAGTGTTTTTTTTTAACAGATTTAGAGTGGGTTTTACATAATGAATATCACCAACAGTGTTAAAACAAGTGATAAAGGATGATCCACAGTTCATTAGGGTATTTTTCAAAGTTGTAGATTTTGTGTTAAATTGTCACTAAAGGTACAAAATTGGCAGGAATCACCTCTAAAACCTATATGCATCGATGGTTTGAAAGCATGAAAACCCCGCTGCCAACATCATTTCGAAAAGGGTGGGCCCCTCTCAAACACAGTCAAAATTGTTCCAAGTTTCAAAGGTGCACCAAAGGCATTATTAAAAAAAAGCAAAAACTTTGAAAGCCCTTACAAAGACTAACCAAGAGGTTTGATTTCATTTTGCATTTCAATTGACAAAGTGGCCATTGGGGTTTTCGCCTTTTCAAAAGAATAAATCGAAGTGGAAAACTCTTTTTCGATTTCTCCAAGCAGAGTTAGACATCCCTTTGCAATCTCCAAGCAGTAAAATGAAGTTTCAGACCAGTTTTCAACATTTTTGATAGTTTTTTCCTGCGCGGCACTCCTGTAGAAGCACGCGGCGCTCCTGGGTGAAGTTTTAACACTGCACAACAAAGGAACGCGGTACTCCTGTAGCCGCGCGTGGCGCTCCTATAGCCGCGGGTCACGGGCGCCCGACATCGACCCGACAACCCAATCCTACGCGGCACTCTAACTGTCAAGCGCGTCGCGCATATAATTAACCCTCAACACACTATCAACCCATCTCTGAAGCTGGCTCAAACTCCTCAAGAATATTTTCATCGTGTTTTAAAGGTATTTCCATATGCCCTCTTGGTTTTTCAAAAAACTGATAAGTGATATGAAGGGTTAGAATACCATGGTTTCAAGCTGTGGTGTGAAAACGAAGTGATGTTTTCCTATTGACCGATAAAACAAGGGTGAAACGATCAAGCAGATGCGTTGTTTGAAACTGTTAAAAAAAGTCTACCATAAACAGTTATGAGGTGTATAGATCATTT
>JAXQQM020064047.1:0-60337 GCA_034641835.2 Pinus albicaulis
AAGATGCCTTGATGATTTGTTGGTGGAAGTTTTCAGGATGCACAAACTAAGGGGGAGCCTTAGTCATTTGGAAAGATTGCTTGGTTGCACAGATTCAGGGGGAGCATTAGTTTTGCTGAGTATAATGCATTGCAGGAATTATGGTGGTTCTGATATATGATCTCTCTTGAGGTCTTCTTGGTATTGGTCATGAAAAGTCATATTTGTAGTTTGATGAAAAAGTCTTGTTGAGACTCATGTTGTAAAATTGTAATATTCAGTCATGTAAGGACTTGTCAATTTTGTAAACCCACTTGGTTGGGTAGTTGAGTCTCATATGTAAATCCACTTGGATGGATAATTGATGTAAGTATGAGTCTTTGGTGATAGGAAGTTCATAAGAGTCATGTACTTCATTGACAAATATGTTTGAAGATTCAGCATGAACTCAAGGGGAGCTTGGCCACTTCAGCACATATCAGATCTGCAGAATGTTTCTTCCACATGAGGAGAAAAGGGTAAGTGTGTTGGTTTTGATCCGCCCGTTGCCCTTGATGTCAAAGAGGGAGAGTGTGTTGGTTTTGATCTGCTGGTTTTGTTCGTTGCCCTTGTTGTCAAAGGGGGAGAGTGACATGGTGTGTGAATGAAGATAATGATGTGCCCTTTGCCCTTGATGTCAAAGGGGGAGAGTGACATGGTGTTTGAATGATGCCAAAAATGGAGAGAGTGACATGGAAAATAAGGAGAATGACATGGTGTCATTGTATTCTTAATGTATCTATCTGTTGTGGTAACCAAACACCATCATGGTTGCCATCAAGTCCAAAGGGGGAGATTGTTGGAAATATGATGCAGAGTGTTGTCCTTGATGGCAACCCACGAATGAAGATAAAGACATGCGACTGTTGACATGTGTTGTCCTTGATGGCAAACCACCTGATGAAGTTATGCTTGACTTGATGGACTTAGTAAATGATGTAAATCTGATATGATATAATGTGTGTTGATCTTGAAAGGCAACCCACTTGATGAAGATGATGACAACTTACTTGATGAAGTTGTGCTTGATAGCATATGTCCTTGATGAAGGAAATCTGATGTATCTAGAGTGTGAACAAAAGGCAATGAAGAAAGGAATTCAGAATGTACTCAAAGTATGATGAAAAAGAGTATGTCTCTTGGTATACGCGGATTGGCCTAGGGGAAATCGCGTATGCACGCGGAAAAGAACGTGCCAAGTCGCGTATGGGCTAAAAGCGCTCAAAAAGTGCAAATCTAGGGGCCCGTGGTATTGAAGGCTCATGGTATTGGTTTGGCTCATGGTATTGAAGAAGGCGCCCGTGGTATTGAAGGCTCATGGTATTAGTGCTCGTGGTATTGAAGGCTCATGGTATTGAAAAAAGGGGCTCATGGTATTGACAAAGGATAAACATATATAAGGAGAAGAAATTCATTGTGCAAATGATGAATGTGAGAGCAAGATGTCTAAGCTTGAATGAATACTTCTCTCTGAAGTAGATCTGATTGGAAAGGGTTACACTTGAAGATAAATATGAGTGTATGATGCACCAATGATGAAGAAGGGGATCTAGATCTGAAATGCACTTGTATTTACTAGATCTGCTTATGGAAGGCCTAGATCTGTGATGAGGCGAACATCTAGGCGAAAATCTGTCTGAAGTGAAAGGGTAAATCTGAACTGAATATCTGATCTGAAGAAGTATGCTGCTCTGGAATGATTGAAGATCTATACGCTACTTCGCTGTGGAGGAAGCGCGTATATACGCAGCTTCGCTGAAGTAAAAGCGCGTATGCGCAATGAAATATACACTGAGGTATACGCTGGTTTGTGTGGACTAAAGCGCGTATATACGCAACATCAGTAAAGGGAAAGCGTGTATGCAAACTAGGGTTTGCTGAAGCAAGGGGTATGAAATATCTGATCTGTTCTGCTGTATTTCTGCTATCTGATCTGTGTTGATAAGTATTTGTTGGTGAACTTAAAAGTATGGAAAGGGTCCAGTATGAAAATATGATGAAATGTGGCCTGCAAGTGGTGTTCTATTGAAGTTGTTGGATCCAGTGTGAAAATTGATGAAACGTGGTCCAAGGTGGTCTTGGGGTTGGCCTTGGGTCTCGGGGGAATCGTAGCTCCCTTCCGGTGAAATTTGATACAGCGGGGTTGGGTTGGAGCTCCCACTAGGAAGTATGATGTGGCCTTGGTGGGTGCACGTCTTGGTCAAATGCTGTGACACATATGTTGTAAGATGTTTTCTATATAATAAAATATTGAAGGCTGAGCAACTGCGGCGGTGGTTTTCTCCCGACTTGGGTTTCCACCTAAAAATCCTGGTGTTCATGTGTGATGCTTTGTGTGATGGTTTATTCTGTTCTTACTGCACATGTTTACTGTTTATTGAATATCTGATGAATAAATGATGGAATGGTTTGATGATTGTGACATCTAAAAATCCAAACCTACGTATGTACGCTGGTTTCATAAAGGGGATACGCGTATATACGCAAGTCTGGTTCAGGAAAGTAGCGTATGCCTTTTAGAAGCAGGAAAAAGTGAAAGTTTTGATTATGCAGTAAATACTGATTCACCCCCCCCCCTCTCAGTATTTTTCCCAACACACCTGCCATGCAGGAGGTTGGTGGTTCGATTCCACTGTACCCTAATATGAATTATTCAATGATATTGTAGATTTTTTTAATTAAATATTTTTATATTGATTTATTTTAATGGCGAGATATTTTTCTCGATTCATTTTTTTTATATTGTCTATAGAGAGACAATAGATAGGATTAAAGACATTGTCTCCAAAAAGACATTATGTCTTTAGTTCCAACTATTGTCTTTATAGAGACAATTTTTAAGACAGTAATTTGAGACAATTACCCAAAAATTGTCTTAAAACCCCCTTTGTGTTGTAGTGCTACTATTGTCTCTGGAGAGACAAAAATGCTTGTGTTATGTATTGTATTTATAGAGACAATATTTTAAGACAATTTAATTTTAGACACTCTCTTAAAGACAATACACAAGTTTTATTTTGTCTCAAGTTAAGACAGTTTACCCAAAAATTGTCTTAAATATTGTTTTAAAACCCCCCTTTATGTAGTAGTGTTTAGACTCCCTTCATGCTGCAAGCTGCAAGTAGCACATAGACTAGTCGATGCCTCAATTTTCACATACAACAATCTTCTGCTATACAACATATAAAACAATATAGAGAGAATATGCCACATCGATTCTTCTCGATATGGTCGTAGCTCTACAGGCTCATGGCAATCTTACCAACGAAAATGTTCTAGAATAATTATATTTATCTAATTGATTCAATGGGACATAAGCAATTGAATCTTGGGCAGAATAAATTGAGGAAACAAGTTGCCCTCAAAATAACACTCAACAAAAATTTCCAATGATTAGTCTATTATCGATAGCACACCATGCAAAATATATGATGGCATTTTATGTGGCCAAGTTCCACGGACATTCTCTACAACAGAACTATGCCAAGATTACATAATCCCTAGTTGCTCCTTCCAAAAATGCAATGAAACGCCAAATGGAAACACAACAACTCTACCAGTGTAGGATTTCAACAAACTAGGAAACTACTGCTACAAGAGTATGCAACTACAACTATGTACAACAATCATCTCTTCTACCTTTACCTTCACAATGCAGCAATGAAAACAATTGTAATAAGCTCAATTCTTGTCTTGGAAATAAAGCACAACAAGAACACAACTAATCGAATGTAATGAATCGTGAGCCCTCACTACCGTGGCTCTGATACCAATTGAAAGGAAACTAAGTAAAAAATGGATTACAAAACTCAAACACGCAGAAGAAAGCTATGATTATTTAACTAATGAGAAAAACTAAGCATTA
Source organism: Pinus albicaulis (assembly GCA_034641835.2). Classification (NCBI taxonomy): domain Eukaryota; kingdom Viridiplantae; phylum Streptophyta; class Pinopsida; order Pinales; family Pinaceae; genus Pinus; species Pinus albicaulis. The sequence continues at coordinate 3,884 of JAXQQM020064047.1, forward strand.
ATTTACAGAATGTCAAACACCAAAATGTAGCTACAACTTCCTTACAACTATTCAAACTGCCCATCTAGACTTCCATATTTCTCAATATATAAAAAACTAAGTCGGTTAATTTTCCCCTTCGAGAATCAATATGTTAAGGTGGTTGCACTCCTTCAAATCTGCGCAGGTCATGGCAGTGACGACAGCGCAGTGAGGCGGTGTGTTTTCAGAGTAATTGCTTCCAACATATATTTCATACACAAGAAATATATATAATATAATATGCACGTTATTTATTTAAAAATGGATTTTGTACCCATCTATTTTATGAAATGATAACAATTCCAAGTTATTTTCTTGAAAATGAATGTAGAATAAAGAGGGCAATTCATGAAATGATAAGAAATCCAAATTATCTTCTTGAAACTGAATGTAGAATAAAGAGGGTAATTCATGATATATTTTGATGGGTGGTGAAAAAGAAAAGATAAAATTTAGTTAGTTTAATTTTCTTAGAAGGTTTTCCATGAATTTGTATGCAAATGTTACCTATGTTCTCATTTAAAGACTACATGAGTGCACCAGGAGTTTTGTGCATGAATTAATGAAAAATAAAGATTATTTGTATAAAATATGCATATGAATCTTGTTCATACAAGAACAAGAATGCATAAAAGTTTAAGTTAACCTTGTGAATCTTTCCTAGATTTTCTGCATTAAACATGGTTATCTATGGTCATATCATGAAATGGAAGCATGATAAACTACAAGTATAAAGACAACAAAACTAGGTTATGTTAACTTCATGTTGCAAAGGAAGTATGTATTTGTTTACATGAAAAGAATAGTTAATGATGGTAGAACTATAAGAAGGGAATAATAAGGGAATAATGTGTTGCTTAATTTAAGGAAGAGTTATTATGATAAGCTCTTGCATGAAGAAAGAATAGTGATTGTGTTAGAGATTTATGTTCTTTGCATGGATAGAAGATCTATTGAGCTATATCCATCTCAAAACATTATATGTGAATATATTATGCTATCATAATTATTATGTTAGTTTCTTTTTGAATAAGATCATGTATATGCATGCAAAATTTGTATTATCTTTCATTGGAAATAATATATAGTTGTACGTGGGAAATGTTAGCATGTTTGGTTAGTGTACATTGGAAAATATTCGTTGGAAAAGAAGATGAATTACATGCATAAAACCCATATTAATGTGTTGGTTTCCATGGAATAATGTTAGTAAAATATTTGAAAAAGAAGATATGTATTCGTATGCTTTAATATAAACATGTGTTTGCATACTCTATTGTGTTAAGCATTCCTTTGGGAAGACTCTTTTGGAAACTATACAAATAGGCATGCATAGGAACAACATTTGTTGTGTTAGCTTTCTTTACATGCACCAAAAGTATTATCTTAAGGGCTAGTTATTTTTAACTTTATGTAATTTGCACGAAGATCGTAATTGACGTATCAATTTCTTTTAAATAAATGATTGGCATTTGTAGCTATTGTCTTGCATGAATGTGTGTTCTTGCAGGGGAAATATTAGTTAATGTGATTTCTTATAACTAGCACATATGCAGTGTTGTGAAAGGAAGCATGTCACGATATTTTACTTGCATGTCACAAGTGTACATGAATAGATGGAGAAACATCACTAGTATATATTTATGAATGGGTCGATTAATACTATATGAATAGTGACATCAATGTATGTTGAAGACAACATTAGTAGGAAATGATGGTGACTTGTACAAAGGACATATTATGCTTAACATGGTGGCATGCAAATGATTAATGGTTCATGCATATGAGTCTAAGCTACAAGATGGTCCAGTGTAGGTATAACCATGCCACCAAGATAAGCAGATTGAATATTAGTGGTTAATGTTATCATTAATTGTAATGGCTTTAAGCTAGATATTTGTATTTAAACGATATTTCCTTGTAAGATTTATGACAATGGCAAATGGATGATCTCCCTTATAAGCCGTTGAAACATTTGCCCCTTTAGGAGTCATGAAATAGATGTAATATTACATCATACAGTTTATGTTAATAGACCACAAGAATGAATGTTAATGGTTATGCAACATTACTATTCCTCTACTAAAATTACTCTATAAAATGATGAATATCCTATCTAATAATTTGTAAAGAATCTTGAATAGTGATTTAGATAGTTCCGAATAGATAATTTGTATAAAAGTTTTCTAACTCCTTGCATTTATCAGCATATATTACATATAAATACTAACAATCAAATATATTTCAATTATTAATATTTTAATTTTACAATTAAGAATTCAAATTCACATCGTTATTGAATCTATGCAATCTTCTCAAAATAAGAATTATGTAAACAAAGAATAGAAACGAATTTCGAAAAGTCAAACAAATTCGCAAATTTAAACTCTCCATGTTCTAGACCTTAAGAAAAGGTTGTTCTAAACTTTAAGAAAAGGGTATTTATAATTTAATACTTCACAATTAAAATACAAAATCATATTATAATTTTTTTTTTAAATATATATATATATTAATTTGGTGAGATTATATTTTCATCCTGTTTAATATATCATATTAAACAAATGATTTCATATTAAAAAAATACCTTTAGAAATTACGAATTACTAAGATTCAATTTTATATTAAAAAAAAAATTATTTTATTTATACAAATATGTTAATATTTAATCAATAAATAACTTAAATATATCATAATTAATATTTAAAATTTTTATTAAAAAATTCCACATGCCTATCATTGAATTTGATTTGTTTTAGTTCCGCTAAAATATGAACAAAATATTCAGAAAGTTTTTTTCTATAAATTTAAACAGAGTTAAATTTGATAATTATTGTATTATAAATCTTAGATTCCATTAATTATTATTATAAATTTTAATTTGAGTGTTAATAACTAGTAATTTAACATAAAATTTATAATTTAAATTTATCTCGCTTGAATATGACTGTGAACAATTTGTTTTTCCAATTGTTTGTTTGGGTTCAAGTCTGAAAGTTATGCCAAATTGTTGCGAATTTGGCTATGGCTCCTTGATGTTTCAAAATTGCTATATCTGTTTAAAAAAAAAAAACGATTCCAATTTTATTGAAAAGTCAAAATACATCTCTTGCATGTAAAAATTTAATAAAATGTCACTGATTCAATATCCCAAATGACAATCCCTAGCCAAAACATGTGACGTTCGCAATCCCACGAATAATAACAAGCACAGTTTGCTTTCATGTTTGAGGCTTATTAATTTTAACTACTCCACTAATGGCCATAGCTTTAACATCGCTTATTCTAACTAAGCCACTAATGGCCGTAGATTTTAAATCAATACCGATCCTACCATGCGTTCAGATCATCGTACTTCGTGAAGCATTCTGATATCTGATTATTCATATTTCCTTTTCTATTATCTATCTAGCACTTGGGAAGGTCTGCAAGGGGAGGCTCCAATGTTGCCAAGGGACTGTGGTCGTTCTTCACTATGAACACCATATTCAATCCCCACGATAAATGGTCGTCTAAATGGCAGTGCAGAAACCACACTCCTGTCGAAAGAGAAAAGATAAATTTGCATTTAATATCAAGTTGTAATCTGGGAATAATTTCTATATATATAATCAAATTGAAGAGAAAATAAGTGTTTATATACCTGGATTGTCAGCTTTGAATCTTATGGCAACCCACCCGCTCACCGGAGCGATCACTGTGTTGCGCTGTGGAGGATCAACCAGATTGAACTTAAGCGGGTCGGTTTTTGGGTTATAGTTCCCGAAACCTTGTCCCACCACGTAAAAATCGTAACCATTAAGATGCATCGGATGGTTCTCTACCACGAAGATGTTTGTTGTCTGATACACTAGTTGTACTATTGAGTTGTATGTCACAACTCGCACTTTTGTTGCCAGTTCAGGAGCCCAAAGTATTTTGGGAATATTGTTCCCTGTATAGTTGAATGTAAGGGGAGGTTTTGATGGAAAATCCATCATAAACACACCATTAATATCGAAATAATAAGCTTGAAGCAGGGCGACGCTGGGCAATACAAAAGACATGTTGTTCATGCTTGCACTGAGCCTAGTTCCGTTGGGGCCTTGACAAGTGTTTCCAGCTTCACATGGAAGTAATCCCAGTCCAACTGTGGTGATGAGGCTGTCATCTATGCTACGTGGCTTCGCAGTGCTCTACTGAATCTTGTGACGACCGCAGTGTCATTGTAGTATGGAAGCCTAGGTAAAATGGGGCGTGTATTTTGATGTCCCACATACTCAAAAATGGCAGTAGTTGTAGTGTTATCGAAAGAAGCCTGATTATTATAATCTCGGGCAGCCATAAAGTATCTGCCCACAGGTTGGTCGGCCGTGACGAGAACATCAGTAGTCTTCCCGGGAGCAATGACGATCACATCCGTTTTGTATGGCTTGGTGTAGGAAGCATCCACAGCAACAACTGTAAATTTTTGGCCTACTATCTTGAAAAAGTGCGCACTATTGAGTGCAGCATTGACCATCCGGAGAAGGTAAGTTTCTCCTTGTTTCACAGGAAACCGAAATGTTCCTGCATCAATAATATTAGCTACAAGTCAATATTCAACAAACAAACTGATTTATATAATTTCAATACGTGATGAATGTATTAATACCTGCCTTGGAGCAGTTATACAGGTATCCTGGCTGTCCATTAACGGTATATGCATCCGACAAATTGGGCGCACCACCAGTGCGGAGTGCTTCGTCTATAACCGCAATAGGGTCAGTGTTCCACCATTATCCTGTTCAGTTACAACAACATCGCTTTTAATCAACATGATGGTTAGTCATTAGACATAATATGAAATCTGTATTGAAGCTCAAAGCTGCAACTCATCACCTATTACAAGAGGAGTTTCAGCATGGGGTTTAGGAAATGGATATGAGCTTTCTTTCTTAGGGTAGATAACGAAAGCTCCATGCACAGTAGCAAGGATCCATGACACATGAGCATGCCACCACAAGGTTCCTTCTTGATCAGTAATGTTGAATCTGTATGTGTAACGTCCACCAGGTTGAATGGGGCATTGTGTAATATATCTAGGTCCATCATCCCACCCTGTACGCAGCTGCCTCACTCCATGCCTGAAAGATTCAAGGACAATCCTTGTAATCTATACTCATAAAATCTATTTATAAAGACCGCATCCATACCCATCAGATCTATGTAAATCTATGTATAAACAGTAGCTGATAGGCAACACTTATTAATTATGCAGATTCGTCTCAAGATTTCATTTACAATGTTCATGATAATGGAGCCTTGACATACCTTTAGCGAAACCATGAACAATAAAACCGCTGACTGCAACTCTCATTTAAAGGGAGTCTATATAATGAATAGGAAATACTGTTCTTCCCATTTAGGTTACAGTGACATACCAGTGAATATTGGCATTGTATTTGGCTCTGTTATAAACTTTAACAATAAGACTGTCCCCATTCCGTACGTGAATGATTGGTCCTGGTAGCTGTCCATTGATGACGACTAATTCATACGTCTTGCATAGCCTGGTAATATTCTTCGGTTCAAGCTGTGTAGGCATCCAAACATCAAACATTAAAGATATCCGCTACTTAGCCTCTACGTGAAGTCTTTCCTTTTTCAAAGCTTATGGGCTACCTATACAGACATAAAGCTTCAAAATGTCTAATGAAGAAACTTACAATGAAGGTATATCTGTGGACGTCTGCTTTTGTGATGGCAGCCAAAGAAGCAACAAATGAGATTAGAAAAACAAGCCTGAATGGACAATATACTGCCTGCAATGACATTATTACGACGCTTGCAAATGGTGTATCTAACTAACGCCCTTCACTCACTCAACAAGTAAATGAATGAATCGTTAAGCGACAAGTAACACCACTCGATACTGGATGCATTACGGGTTTGTGTTTCTGCTAACGAGACCGAATATATATATATATATATATATATATATATGAAACCAAACTATTGTCGCAAGTTGTTAGAAATAATTTATTCTGGAACGACAGGACATCTGGCATTATCATTGATTGGGAGGAACAGCAGAGGCTTGTTGGAATATTGAGATATTCCAGAATTTAAAAATGGAGAAATAAAACTTCTCCTCCACAACACAGAGAAATAAATTCAATCTCAAAAAACAGAGTTTTCAACTCTATAAAACAAAAATTTTATTCCATAAAAATATGTTACAGGTTCTTCCTCTATGCAGAGGGAATTACAAACTGTTGACTGCTCCTAACACAGTGCATACATAAAACCTCTGTCTCAACAAGAAATAAACTTTCTGTCTCTCTCTGTAAAAAAAAATAAACAGCTCTCTGTCTATTACAAAGTAAAACAACTCACTGTGTTTTTATAAAATATACACTGCTGTGTATTATTTTAAAAATACACTCTCTGTCTTTTTAAATCAACTCACTGTTTTTTTTCAAAGCACCGTTGTGCATAAAAACATTCTGTGCGTGTAAAGAAAAATTACATTACATCTTTGTTCTATATTTATAAACAAAATATCTAAAAGGAATTAATGTCATTCATTGACAAAAATTACCCAAAATATCACCGCTTGAATAAAACATTAATGGTGCCATAAATTCTGTCAGCACCATTTAGAAAAAAATTTATGTCAAATTTGAATTTGCTGGCAGCGGTGATTTTTCGCAGTGGTGGCGGAATGGTGGCGCGGTGGTGGAGCGTGGGCAGAGCCACCACAAGCTGGTGGTTGCGGGGGGGTATGGCTCTGCCCGTACACATCAAATGGGTGAGCCCTCGTAATAAACCACAGCCGTTGATTGGCTGGTCAACCCAGATCATCGGGTCAACTGCGAGGGGTCGCCTTCCATTAACCGTCGAGCAAGTTTTGCTCCCGTAATCTGTTGATCTCCTGTTTGAGCGATGATCGCTCCGCCAACCTGCTCGTTTTTTAACCATGCTGCCGGGTTTTACCTCTGCGCCTGATAATTGATCCGTGCAGGTTGAAATTACATTCCAACACTCCCCCTTAATTTCAACTGCTGGGTTTTCCTGCATACCCAAGCATTTTCTCAAGTGTTCAAAGCTTTTATGCGCAAGTGGCTTTGTGAGGATATCAGCAAATTGATCCTCCGTTCTGCAATGTTGCAAAACTATTTCTCCATTGGTAACCAATTCACGTATGAAGTGAAACTTGGTGTCAATGTGCTTTGTCCTCTTATGAAAAACATAATTTTTAGACAATGCAATAGCTGAGCTATTGTCACAAAAGATCATTGTCCCTTTTACCTATTCTTGACATAAACTTCTCAACATTTTCCGCATCCAAACTGCTTGACACGCTGTTGCTGTAGCTGCCACATATTTCGCCTCTGCTGTAGACAATGCTACAATGGGTTGTTTCTTAGAAGCCCATGAAATGGCTCCTAAACCCATATGAAAAACATAACCGGAAGTGCTCTTTCGATCATCAACACTTCCAGCCCAATCACTGTCTGTGTATCCAACTAAATGTGAACATTCTAAAGTAGTATAAAAAATACAAAACCTTTTAGTACCTTTAACATACCTCAAAATTCTTTTTGCTTCTTGCCAATGTGCATCCTTTGGCTTTTCCATGAATCTGGAAATCAAACTAACAGCATGCATTATGTCCGGCCTAGTTGCAGTCAAATACATAAGGCTGCCAACTATGCTTTTGTATAAGCTAGGATCAAAATCCTTGCTGCTGTCCTCTCTGCTGAGCTTTAATCCCATCACTGTGGGAGTGATTGCTGCTTTGCATTCCTGCATGTTAAATCTTTCAAGTACCTCATTAACATACTTTGCCTGTGAGATAAAAATCCCATTTTTATCTTGTTCTACTTCTATTCCCAAGAAGTATCTCAGCAAACCCATATCAGTCATTTCAAATTCTTCCTTCATGACTGTTTTAAAATTTTCTATAAGGCAATCATCATTACCTGTAAAAATAACATCATCAACATACAAGACTACAATCAAAATTTTACCATCTTGTTCTTTGATGTAGAGGGTGGGTTCTCCCTCACACTTTTCAAAACCATTTTCCAGTAGATAAGAGTCTATTCTATTGTACCACGCTCTTGGCGCTTGCTTCAGCCCATAAAGAGCTTTCTTCAACTTGCATACTTTGTGCTCTTGGCCTTTCTTTTCATAACCGAGAGGTTGTTCAATGTAAACCTCTTCCATTAACACTCCATTTAGGAATGCTGACTTCACGTCCATTTGGTAAACTTTCCATTTGTTTTGTGTTGCTATAGACAACACTGCTCTCACGGTTTCCATTCTGGCAACCGGTGCGAAAGTTTCCTCATAATCTATGCCATGCTTCTGCTTATAGCCTTTGACAACAAGCCTTGCCTTGTGTCTCTCTATCTTGCCTTCAGCATTACTCTTGGTCTCGTAGACCCATTTAACACCAATGACATCTTTACCTTTTGGGAGTTCAACCAAATCCCAAGTTTTGTTCCTCTCTATGGAATTTATTTCCTCATCCATAGCTTCTATCCATTTCCTATCCTTGATAGCTTCTTCGAAATGAACAGGATCATCAACATGACAATATAAAGCAAACAAAGAATTGATACCTTCATTTGCAATATCTTTTTCATAAATTTCTCTCAAACTTTTGAATTTCTTACCTCTTTCAATAGGTGTACAAATGCTTGAAGAAGCACTTGAATTTCCTCCTTCTGGTGTGCTTGGAGAAGCACTGTCATTTCTCCTCAAGGGTGTGCTATGCTGCTCTTGTGTTGGTGCTGTTGTTTGGGGATGTATTTCAGCCAACTCATCATCATTTTCATCATGAGATAAACAGTGTTTAACATTCATTGTTTTCTCTATGCTTCCATCCCAAACATCCTCTTCAATGAACTGAACATCCCTGCTCACAATAAACTTCTTGCTGGATGGGTTGTATAACCTATATGCCTTGGATTCCTCACTGTATCCAATGAAAATACACTTCTCCCCCTTACTGTCCAACTTCTTCCTTATCTGATCCAGAATGTGTGCATAAGCCACACATCCAAAAACCTTCATGTGTGTGACATCCTGCTTTGTGCCACTCCATGCCTCTTCTGGCACTTTGTTCATAACTGCTTTTGTAGGACATCTATTCAAGATGTATGTTGCACAATGTACAGCTTCAGCCCAATAATCATTAGGCAAATGATTTGCCTTTAACATACTCCTCGCCATGTCCATTATGGTTCGATTCTTCCTTTCAGCTACTCCATTTTGCTGCGGAGTATATCTAGTTGTAAACTGCTTTTGAATACCATTTTCTCTACAAAACCGTAGAAAATCTTTAGATATATACTCACCTCCTCTATCAGTCCTTAAGACTTTGATATGCAGCCCACTCTGGTTCTCAACAAGTGCTTTGAAATTGCAAAATTTTTCAAACACTTCACTTTTCTTTTTCAAAAAGTAAACCCAAGTTTTTCTTGTAAAATCATCTATAAATGTTAAGATATAGTGGCTGCTTGCAAGTGATGGAGTTTGCATCGGTCCACATACATCCGAGTGGACAATCTCTAAGGGTGCTTTTGCCCTTATGCTTTTCCCGGAAGGAAAACTTTCTCTGTGTTGTTTCCCAAGAATACAACCTTCACAAAGGATGTCTGGTTTCTCTATCAATGGTAAACCACTTACCATTCCTTTTCTGTTCAACAAGTTAAGACCTCCAAAGTTGAGATGTCCAAATCTCAAGTGCCATAACCAATTATCATCTTTTGGTTCACTTTGGTAAGTCTCTTGTGCAACTGCTGCTTTCTCTTCACCATTCTTCAAATCTGTTCTCATTCTGAGAGGGAACATCCTGTTCCTTGTCATCTTCACTTCAGCAATACATGCTTTGCTGGGTGGTTTATCCATGATGGTACAAACATCATTATCAAAGAAAACATTATACCCCTTATGGACAAGCTGTCCAATACTTAAGAGATTACACTTCATTCCTGGAACATAATAAACATCTGCTATGGATTTCTTTGCACCTAACCTTGTTAAAAAATTTACATCTCCTTTTCCCATAACAGAAACTTTGCTATCAGTTCCTAGTGTGACTTGTGACTGCACACTCTCATCTAACATAGAAAACATTGCTATATTTCCTGTCATATGGTTACTACAACCGGAGTCTAGAAACCATAAATCCTCATTCTTTTCTTCAGCCATATTACAAGCTAAAAACAAATTGTTTTGGCTGCTATTTTCTCTAGTGAAATTTGCACTAGTTCCACTTCTCATATCTTGTTTCTTCTTTCTACATTCATTAGCATAATGACCATATTTTTTACAATTGTAACATTGGACATTGGATTTATCATACCTTTGTCATTGATCATTCTGATGTCCACTTTGCTGGCTGTTGTCTTGGCCGTGGCTGTGATTTTGACTGTTGCACCTTCCATGTGAATGTGAAGGGCTGTTCCTTCCACCTCTGTTTTGGCTTCTCCCTCTTCCTCTTTTTCTGCCTTGCCCTCTTTCTCTTCTGAAAGACATCTGGGTCTTAAAAGCATGCTCAAGAGATGAGTTTTCACTCCTACTCAATCTCTATTCATGTGTCATCAGTGATGCATGTAGCTCATCAACTGAAAACTTTGTGAGATCCTTAGTCTTCTCTATGGTGGTGACAATCACATCAAATCTTGAGGGTAGACTCCTCAAGAGTTTTTCAACAATCCTCCTGTCTTAAAGATTTTCTCCATGTGATCTTATTTGTGTGACCATTCCAATGACATGAGTGAAGAATGAGTCAATAGCGTCTGACTCTTTCATACAGAGAGTCTCAAAGTCTCTCCTTAGCAACTGAAGTTTTGTTGTCTTCACTTTCTCCATACCCTGGTAAGTTGTCTTGAGAGTTTCCCATGCTTCTTTGGATCTGTTAGCTGCTGCTATCCTCAGAAACACACTCTCATGCATTGCTTGATACAAAAAGAAAAGGGCCTTGGCATCTTTCTTCTTATTGCTCTTCAGAATCTCTCTTTCTGCTTGAGTTAACATATTAAACTCAAATTCATCTGCTGGCTCTTCAAAGCCATCCTTAACAAATTCCCATAAGTCTTGGGAGACAAATAAGGCCCTCATAGTTATTGACGAGTAGTCATAATTTTTCCCATTAAATTGTGGGAGATGGATATTTCCCATACCCATACCAGTGCTGGAGCCAGCCATTCTGCACTCTTAACTATGATTCAAAACACTTGACTGTGTATTTTAATTTAACTAACTGTACTGCAATAGTAACACAAAACTGTATAGAGAAATACCTTTAAATTCTTCTTGTCTGAACCTTCACACTGCTGGAGAGGCTTCTGCAATAACGAATTCCTTTTCTTCAGCTTATTTGACCTTCAAATAGCCTGAATTGGCTCTGATACCATGTTGGAATATTGAGATATTCCATAATTTAAAAATGGAGAAATAAAACTTCTCCTCCACAACACAGAGAAATAAATTCAATCTCAGAAAACAGAGTTTTCAACTCTATAAAACAAAATTTTTATTCCATAAAAATCTGTTACAGGTTCTTCCTCTATGCAGAGAGAATTACAAACTGTTGACTGCTCCTAACACAGTGCATACATAAAACCTCTGTCTCAACAAGAAATAAACTTTTTGTCTCTCTCTGTAAAAAAAAATAAATAGCTCTCTGCCTATTACAAAGTAAAACAACTCAATGTGTTTTTATAAAATATACACTGCTGTGTATTATTTTAAAAATACACTATCTGTCTTTTTAAATCAACTCACTGTTTTTTTTCAAAGCACTGATGTGCATAAAAAAATTCTGTGCGTGTAAAAAAAATTTACATTACATCTTTGTTCTATATTTATAAACAAAATATCTAAAAGGAATTAATGTCATTCATTGACAAAAATTACCCAAAATATCACCGCTTGAATAAAACATTAATGGTGCCATAAATTCTGTCAGTACCATTTAAAATTTTTTTTATGTCAAATTTGAATTTGCTGGCAGCAATGATTTTTCGCGGTGGTGGCGGAATGGTGGCGCACGGTGGTGGAGCGTGGGCGGATCCACCACAAGCTGGTGGTTGCGGGGGGTATGGTTCTGCCCGTACACATCAAATGGGTGAGCCCATGTAATAAACCACAGCCGTTGATTGGCTGGTCAACCCAGATCATCGGGTCAACTGCAAGGGGTCGCCTTCCATTAACCGTCGAACAAGTTTCGCTCCCGTAATCCGTTGATCTCCTGTTTGAGCGATGATTGCTCTGCCAACCTGCTCGCTGTTCAACCATGCTGCCGGGTTTTACCTCTGCGCCTGATAATTGATCCGTTCATGTTGAAATTACATTCCAACAAGGCTTATCATTGATTGGGAGGAACAGCTGACAGCTGGCATCTCCACAGTCTTATCTTTTATAGATTTTGCTTACATGCTGTAACATCTCCCTCAACTTGTTCTGATAATTTTTTTATAGGTTTTTCTTAATATATTTATATGCTGTAACATCTAATGAAACTTTTTCTGATATATTTATAGGCTTTGCGTAATATATTTGTAGGTTTTGCTTGTAGTTGTGGCGTCTCTCGAAATCACGTAACAAGTGAAGGATCGTCATTATTCGACACTAACTATTTTTGCTGCAAGCGTTTGCGAACAAGATAAACCCATAAGGAGGTCCAGATTAATTTAAGGAAAGAAATAGACTTAAATCATTTAATAATCAAAACCAATATTTATACAAACAAACGTTAAAGCAACCAATATTTATACAGATAAACGTTAAAGCATCGTCATTATTGGATACAAATTTATTTATTTTTATTGTGCATTTTCGCGTGCGGGGAGAGCCGTCGGGGAGTGCCAACATAATTGAGATGAACGTTTGCGTAAAAGATAAAATCAATGCGGGGTCATCTCCTATCCTTTTGGATTGTTTGAAAATTTGTAATAATTTATTTTGCATGAGCCAAAAAAACATATAACGATGATTGAAAAAAAAAATGAAAAACTAGATGGAGACTAATGAAACAACAGTAATAAACTTTGAAATCATTTCAAGAATCAGAACCGATCATCATACCAAAACGTTAAACACACACAAACAAATTTTCGCTTTATTTATTTATTTTTAATTTCATTTTCAACCACTTTCATAGAAAACTCGCTGCATGATTACATAAATCCAATCACAGATAAACTTCTCTGTCTAAAGTCTTTCTATGAGCCAATTAAATGAAGCAGTGTACCATAATATAAGTCTTTGTCATAACAAATCCATTACGGTGGAGCGGGAACATGATAATATTCCAGGTGATTCAGTTGTTTTTTCGTAATACGTTGAAAAATTATACAAAACATTGATTAAGGATTAAAAAAGCGATTAAAGTAGTATAATGTGACATTTAAATAACTCACACATTATGATTCGCTGGCATTCAATGTATTTGCTCACAATTTCACAGGCATGGAGTTTAAAACATTGTTAACATCCACGTTCCTGGAGCATCCGAAAGATAAATTTGAGGTTAAGGTATAAAAGGCATACAAGATAGATTTGCCTTGTTGCCGGATGCAATGTTCGAAGATATGGTAAATTTTTTAATTTAGGTTTCCTTTAAGAATCCATAAATAGACAGGTTATTTAAATTATGTTCCTGAACTATAATGGAGTCAACATCATAGAAACGCGTGAAACACCCTAAAATTTCACGCCCTAAAATTCGAAGAACTGAAAATATAACCAGGAAAAGCCACAACCTAAAAAAGTGAATACACTTCTATGAACAAACCATGTTCCTGAGATCACCCTTGTTACGCAAATCAAATGATTCAAATGAAAAGCAATTCACTCCACACTAGTGAAAACCAGGCAACTTTTGCCACCCTCACCGTTAACGAAAAAGAGCTTTATAACTTTGTTCAGCCAACTCATCCGTACTGTGCCAAACTTTCCCCAAACTTAATCTACCACAATGCCGCTGTCTCTTTGTTAAAAGTCTTGGATCTAATTTGCGTTGAATACTAAGCCGCTGTAGAGATTTCTTAGAATACTAAGCTTGAGTTATGAACTTTTCATAATTCAAGAAAATTCAAACACAATTTAACCAATAAAATTTAAAATTTCAACCAATCACTCATAAAATAATTAAGTTTATATAAAATATTTTTTTGTTTTTAATTTTATATAATCTATATAATTTTAATAAACTAATGAGGCATATTGTAGTTTAATTTTTATATATAAATAAATTTAATTTTGTTAGATAAAAGTGGGTTATGTAATTCAATACAATTTAAATGATTAAAAATTATTTATTTAAAAAAATATATAAAACATATTGCTATTTTACATTCAACATATGATATTAAGGACCAGTTTTTGGAGACTGTTAAATGGACATAATGTAAAAAGATAACGGAGAATCTTTAATTTGTGAGAGTCGGTTCATAGAACCTTACGATAGGAATTAGTTTTTATTTCTTAGGGTATGGTTTTAACTTCCCTACATCTATGTGTGCTATATAATAATGATTGAGTTGTAGTGAGAATAGAGAGCGTTCTGCAGGGTCAAACTGTCCTAGTTTAGTCTCTCGATTCTAGAGCTCACCAGTTTTTTTTATTAATTTGGCTACAAATCTCATGGATAATGCCAACAATAGGATTTGTTCCAAATCTGAAGGCATCAAATCCTGAAGATGAGATATCAATCTTATTTTCTTGTGATAGGATGAAATTGAATTTAATATTCAGTTTTTTCTCTACATCTATAAATTGTAAAGCCCATAGAGGCAAAATATATGAGGGATGAGGAAGAGGAAGTGCAGATATGTAAAATATGTTTTTGTAATCTCCTGTTGAATAATAAGAAAGTCGATACCTCTGTTTGGTGGATGTAGCCCAGATTGGTTGGGTGAACCACATTAAATTCTGTCTCTATTGTTAATGTTGTGTTTGTGAATTATTTAGTTTCTACTATGTATACTCAAACAATGGTATCAGAGTAGGATTGTGTGATTTCCTGAGGGCCTGCGTTAATGTTCATATCTGTGAAGGTCAGTGTGTAGCGGTGATCAGTGGTACTGGAGAGAGAAACGTGTTGTTTCGGCTTTCCTTAGAGACATTCTCCTCAGTGCTGAATTTTCCAGTGGAAGGGTGTTACTCCAAGTAGACGTTGACCAGAAGTCCGTTGACTGTCGAGTTTGTCGCACACATCGGGGATCTGCTACGAATATGGGGCGTGGAGGCTTCCGGAGCATGGATTTGTGATTGAAATCCAACATTGGACAAGTGGATCTCTATCATCGAAGATCTTGGTATTGTTGCTGGCAGATCCAACAGATTGGTATCAGTGGAATAGTGTGGAAGCATTCATTGCCGATCTGGAGGATGAACTTCGCGTGAGATGGAAGTCCACTGCGCGTGAGATGAAGAGCCACTACCTGCAATATCGATTCACTGCCTGAAATATGATTAAGGATTGTTGAAGAGCCGCTTCCTATCTAATTTCCCATCCGCTGGTCTGGTCTCCATAAGGATTCCATTTTTCAAAGATGGAATGGGAGCCATTTTTTTTTTTTCTGAAGCTGTTGTGTGGAGTCGAAGAATTGTTGATCGGCGGCCCAGTGTGGAGAAAGATTTGAAATCGATCAATCTGCATGGAAGAGACCAGATCTATTGATATCCAAATTTTGCAGTGGAAGAGGCTGTGTGAGCACAGAGCAGAACTGCGATTGTTCTGCGTGGACTGTGAGAGCAAAACTGCCATTGTTCTACGTGAAGAGTAAACTAAGGAGTGCCCTGTACAGAGGAAAAACGACAGATGTTTCTTGTCGGCCTTCAGAGAGTCGGTAAGGGGATTGGCACGACATCTCCAGGAACTTTCTAAAGTCTAGAACACCGACTTTGGTTGCTATCCATGCGCAGAAGTATTTTTTATGGCAGAGTAACATGAATAGGAGACACCTTCGATCGAGTTTGTTTGACATCACTACTGATACGGTATGGATTTCATATTCATTGTGCTATGATGGTTTGCTACTTGTGGTTTGAAGGGCTGGAGCATGATACATTTTTTGTAATATTTTTTTTCTTTTGATAATTGCATGTTTAAAAAAGGGGATTTTTATCTTGTTAAATTGATTAAAAAGGCAATTAAGGATCCACAAAGAAGAATTTAAATTAACTATGTCAAAAACTCAAAGTGCTCGGTTTGAGATCGAGAAGTTTAATGGGAGGAATAACTTCGAAATTTGGAAAGTCAAGATGCACGATTTACTCGTACAACAAGGTGTGGCGAAGGCACTTTTGGGAAAATCTAAACAACGTTTCGCCATGACAGATGATGAATGGAGTGACATCGATGACAGAGAACTGAGTGGCATATGATTGTGTTTGGCGGATGATGTTTTATTTAACATCGTGTCAGAGAAAACAGCCGTTGGTTTATAGACAAAGTTAGAAAAATTGTACATGACTAAATCCTTAACCAATAGGATTCTTTTGAAAAGACAGTTGTACAGCTTGCGCATGAAGGAAGGTACAAAAATAACCGATCATTTGAATACCTTTAATACTCTCTTGGTGCAATTAGATAGCATAGGAGTAAAATTTGATTCAGAAGATAAAGTTGTAACTTTATTATGCTTTTTTCCTGAGTCATGGGATCATTTTGTTACTTCTATAAGTCTTAGTTCATCAGAAACCCTTGAATTTGATGATGTTGTTGGAGCTATGTTGTCTGAAGAAACCAGAAAAGGGTAAAATTTAGAAACCTCTACATCAGAAGAAATTATGGTTAGAGGTCGATCTAAAGAAAAACGCTTCAGTCAGAAAAAAATTCTCGGTCAAAATCGAAAGGGAAGAAGAGTAAGCTAAAATGCTAGTTTTGCAGCAAATCGGGACATTTGAAGAAGGAAAGTTGGAAGAGGCAGCAAACATCCAATGGAGACTCTTCAACAGAAAATAAAGAGGCAAACACGACAGATACATGTTCGGCATCCAGTTTAGGTATAAGTGATCAAGTTTTAGTTAATTTTTCAAATCATGACCAACATTGGCTATTACATTCTGGTGCATCCAATCACATGTGCACTCATAAATAGTTGTTTAAATCTTATAAGTCAATCAATGATGGAGTAGTTTACATGGGCAATGATTTCTCATGTAATTTTGTGGGAATTGGGAGCATCCATATTAAAATGTTTGATGGGACAATCCAAATCTTAGCTGATGTAAGACATGTGCCTGAACTCAGAAAAAATATTATTTCTTTAGGAGTGTTAGACACAAATGGATATAAAACTTTTATTCAAGGTGGATTAATGAAAATTTACAAAGGAAGCTTATTAGTAATCAAAGCAAAGAAGGTTGGAAATCTTTTTCAGTTAGAAGGAAGAATAAAGTCAGATCATGTTTCAACTGTATCTGAAAATGAAAGTGATTATATTCGACTATGGCATCAACGGTTGGGCCATATGACCGAAAGAGGATTAAAAATCTTATCTGATCGTATGTTACTTCCTAGTTTAAAGTTTTTTAAGTTAGATTTCTCCAAACATTGTATATATGAGAAACAAAGCAAGCAGAAATTTAAAACTAGAAAACATACTGGTAAAGGAATCCTTGATTATATCCATTCTGATGTTTGGGGTCCATCTCCTACAACCTCATATGGAGGATCATCATATTTTGTATATTTTTTAGATGATTTCTCTAGGAAAGTATGGGTATAGATGTTAAAAAGAAAATCTGGTGTATTCACAGTTTTCAAGCAGTTTAGAGCATTAGTAGAAAATATCACTGGAAGAACCATTAAATGTTTAATAACTGACAATGGTGGTGATTTTACTTCAAAGGCATTTGATAATTATTGCAAGGAAGTTGGGATAAAAAATACATAGAACTACTTCTTATAATCCTCAGCAAAATGGAGTTAGTGAACGCAAGAATAGGACTCTCTTAGAAAGAGCAAGAAGTATGCTAAGTAACGCTAATTTACAGAATGAATTATGGATAGAAGTAATATCTACGACTTTTTATTTGATAAACCGATCACCATCAACTACAATAGGATGCAAAATTCCTCAAGAGGTATGGAAGGGTCATCCTTGTGATTATTCTAAACTGAAAGTTTTTGGTTGTGATGCATATGCTCTAATTCTGAAACATCAGCGCTCTAAATTAGATCCTAAATCAAAAAGATATATCTTTGTTGGATATGGTGATGGGATTAAGGGATACATGTTGTGGGATCATACTACTAACAAGATTATCATTAACAAAGATGTTAAATTCAATGAATCTTCACTCGATAATCCAGATGTAGATATTAAATTGAAACATGAAAATGTACCTAAGTTTCAACATATTCAGTTTGAAACCAGTTCAAATTCTGAAGATAGTAAAGATGAAAAAGTTTCAGATGAAGATCATGAAGAATTTCCTACAGATAATAATCAGCAAATTGTGGAAGAACCAAAAAAATCTTTAAGAAGGTCCACAAGAATCATACATCCTCCTAAAATGTATGATTATTGTGTTACTTCAGTTGCTTTAGCCGCTAATGATGATGAACCTTTTGCTATCAGGAAGCTGTAGAATGTTCTAACAGTGATAAGTGGAAAGAATCTATGAAGGATGAGATGAAGGAATTAGACAAGAATGCCACATGGGACCTGGTAGAACTTCCTAAAGATAGAAAAATTGTAGGATGTAAATGGGTTTACAAATTGAAAATGGGTTGATGATAAAGAAGACAGGTAAAAATCGAGGCTGGTTGCGAAAGGTTTTTCTTAGAAAGCAGGAATTGACTTTCATGAGATATTTGTAGCAATTGTTAAAATTGTTTCAATTCGGGTTGTGTTAGCATTAGTTGCATTACTTGATTTTGAATTACAGCAATTAGATGTTAAGACTGCATTCTTACATGGAGATTTAGATGAAGATATTTACATGGAACAACCTGAAGGGTTTGTTTAAAATCGCAACAAGAAATTTGTCTACAGGCTCAAGAAGTCATTGTATGGTCTGAAGAAGTCGCCTAGACAATGGTACAAGAAATTTGATTCTTTCATGATGAGCCAAAATTATATAAGAAGTGAATATGATCATTGTGTTTACTTTAAGAAATTAAGTAATGACATATTCATTATATTAGTATTATATGTTGACGATATGATTTTAGCAAGCAAAAGCGTAAGTGAGATCAACAGGTTAAAGGCTCAGATGGCTAGGACATTTGATATGAAAGATCTAGGAGCATCAAGACAGATTTTGGGCATGGATATTTTCAGAGACAGGAGCAATGGTAAGCTGTGGTTATCACAACAAAAGTATATTGAGAAAATATTATTAAGGTTTGATATGAATAATGTGAAGCTAGTTTCAGTCCCTTTAGCTTCCCATTTTACGTTTTCTTCAAGTTTAAGTCCTAATAAAAATGAAGAAAAGGAATATATGTCTCGAATACCATATGCTAATGAAGTAGGAAGTTTTATGTATGCGATGGTTTGTACACTAATAGATATTTCGCATGCAGTTGAGGTTGTCAGTAGGTATATGGAAAATCCAGGGAAAGAACACTGGGTAGCAGTGAAATGGGTGCTTCGGTATTTGAGAGGCACAAGTGACTATTGTATCACTTATAACAGAAGTGGTAAATTTGTTTGTGGATATGTAGATTCCGATTTTTTAGGTGATTTGGATAAGAGAAGGTCAACTTCAGGATATGTCTTTACTCTTGCAGGTGGATCTATTAGCTAGATGTCAAAGCTACAAAACATTGTTGCTTTATCCACTACAGAAGCAAAATACATAGCTGCTTCACATGCTTGCAAAGAAGAGGTTTGTTTGAAAGGCTTGTTTGGTTAGTTTGGTAGGTTGCAAGAAAACATAAAGTTATTTTGTGATAGTCAAAGTGCAATTCATTTGGCTAAAAATCTAGCCTATCATAGTAAATCAAAGCATATACCTATAAAGTATCATTTTGTAAGATAGGTTATCACTGAACGGGGAGTCTCTCTTGAAAAAGTGCATACAAAGGAAAATTGTGCAGACATGTTCATGAAACCAGTTTTATTAGAGAAGTTACGATGGTGTCTGGCTTCTTTTGGCTTGCAGAAAAAATGAATATAATAAAGAAAAAAGTTATCAGGTTAATTGTTCTGAAGGTGGAGATTGTTGAGATTGCATATATTAATTTGGCTACAAATATCATGGATAATGCCAACAATAGGATTTGTTCCAAATCTGAAGGCATCAAATCCTGAAGATGAGATATCAATCCTATTTTCTTGTGATAGGATGGAATTGAATTTAATATTCAATTTTTCTTCTACATCTATAAATTTTCAAGCCCATAGAGGAAAAATATATGAGGGATGAGGAAGAGTAAGTGTAGATGTGTAAAAGCTGTTGTTGTAATCTCCTATTGAATAACAAGAAAGCCGATACCTTCGTTTGGTGGATGTAGCCCAGATTGGTTGGGTGAGCCATGTTAAATTTTGTCTCTATTGTTAATGTTGCGTTTGTGAATTATTTAGTTTCTACTGCATATACTCTAACAGTAATATTGAGAATGAAGAGTGTTCTGCAGGGTCAAACTATCCTGGTTTAGTCTCTCGATTCTAGAGCTCACCAGTTTTTTTTATTAATGAATTCAAACCATCATATTTTATCATAGTATCAGAGCTCCAAGGCCGAATCATAGTCATAGTGATGTGATCCCTGTGACTATGCAAGTGGTAAAGGAGAAGCCCCTGATGACTGAGTAAATTTAGTTTTCTCATGAATTGATCGGATCAGCGCGTTTGTTGGAGGAGGAATCACGCTGATCAATGCAAACTCGTGGAGGTTATTTGCACCAATAAGCACGGATTTATGTGGGAGAATCAAGTTGATAGGCCAATCTTGGTGTGGTGAGTGCAGAAATTGGTCAAAAAATCGCGCCAATGCGGGAAGAGGAGATTTGAAAACAGATCTGGGCCAGTGTTTGCCCACTGATGAAGGGAAGAGATATGAGACAGCTCTACTACTGGTGAAATTTTGCCGATGAAGGAAGATATCTGAGGTAGATCTACTGCTAGTGAAAGTTCGCCGATGAAGGAAGATATCTAAAACATATCTACCGCCTGTGTCAGCTCGCTGATGAAGGAAGAGATCAGAAGCAGATATGTTTCCAGTGTAAGCTTGGTGCAGAGGAGTGAGAGAGCCCATGCTGAAGAAAGTGTTGTGGTGGAGCTAGAGAGCTCATGCTGAGAAATAGAAGAGGTCGTGGGAGAGGATCCGAGAGCCTGTGGCGCAGTGTGCAAAGAAACTAGCTACATTGATCACATATCAGGTAGATTTTTATTGTGATATTATTTTTTGTGAGGATCTCAAGTAGATCCATTTTTTTTCTGTCAATTACTTGAAGTTTTATTTTTAGAATCGTGAAGATGAAAAATGAAATAATGGAGGCATACTTGAATGAGAGCAATAATCTTGAAGGTTCCAATTACTCTAATTGAAAGTTTAAGATGGAGACTATGTTAGAAGTGCAGGGTGCCTAGGCGGTTGCAAATGGGGATGAGCCAAAGCCAACAGCAAGAGTCGGTGCAACCACAACGATTCAAGACCAGGAGAAGAGAGAAATAGCAAGACAAAGAAGTTGTTGAAGATGTCAGTAAAATAACGCATCATATCTCATATCATAGAATGAAAATATGCAAGCAACATCTAGATGGTGTTGAAGGAACTATATAAGATCAGGAATACAAATCATCTCTTGTTCTTAAAGAGCAAGATCCTCTCCATAAAAATGGAGGAGAATGAAACAATTTTTACTTTCATATCTCGGATCAAGGATCTTAAGAACAAATTGGTAGATATTAGTGAGACAGCTGCAGACACAGATTTGGTCATGATTACCATGAATGGTATGACTGATGATTACCAAATGATTATCACTAGGATAAGTGCGAGGGAGAAAGCCCCAAAATTTGATGAATTTATGGGACTCTTAATGTAAGAAGAACAAAAAATATCGACTATAAAACCCCATAGTGCAGATCTTTTGTTAATGGAAAAGAAGAAATCCTTAAAAATAAGAAAATTAATCACATCCAAGTGGAGGAAACCCAAAAAAAAAGACCGAATCAATCTCAAGGTATGTACCTAAATAAGAACGATTTAGTATTAAAATGTTTCTATTGCAGTAAAATCGATCATATGGCTAAGCATTGCAGAAAGAAGAAATTTGATGGAGGACAACAGAGACATAAAAGACATGCAGGTCATTTTGCATATGATGACCATGATTAGGATTTCAAAATTTTCAAATCTGACTCTCATGAAAATGTTGAAGCAGACATCTGGTATGTGGATTTAGGAGTGTCCACCGCACATGACAGGGAACAGACAATGGTTCAAAAATTTCAAATAAACCAACAATGGAGGGAAAATCTACCTTGAAGATGATAAAGGTTATTAGATCAAAGGGTACGAGAACATTCCTATTATTTTTCCCAATGGTAATATCATACAAATTCAAAACATGACGTATGTACCTAGAGTTACAAAGAATCTAATTTCTATATCCATGATTACAGATCATAATCTCAAGGTATGATTCTTTAAATCTCATTGTTATATTAAATATTTGTTGGATGGTATGAAGAATATTGCTTCAGGAATTCGAACAGGAGCTTTTTACAAATTAAATGTGAGGACAACACCACATCGATCTTTGACATCATCAAGTCTAAACACATAAGATCTATGGCACCAGAGACTTCCACACATAAACTTCAACTATTTGTTGTTACTCCAGAAAAAGGGAATGCTAAGAGATCTTCCTTCTTTAAAACAAGTGCATAGTGATTGTGAAGCTTGTGAATTAGGAAATATGCATGGAGAAGAATTCCTTGTTCGAGAAGAAAAGAAAAAGAGAGAGAGATACTTGAATTAGTGCATACTGACTTATGTGGACCTATGCAAACAATGCCATTAGGAGGTGCACTGTATTTTCTACTATTTGTTGATGATTGCACAATTTTTTCTTGGGTATACTTTCTTTGTAAGAAAATTCCCACATTTGAATATTTTAAGTAGTTCAAAACAATGATTGAAAATAAAATAGGGAAGTATATAAATATTCTCCACTCCAATCAAGGGGGAGAATACAGGAAGGATGAATTCACCAAGTATTGTAAGGACCATGGAATATTGCAGAAATTCACAGTACCCCATACTCCTCAGTAGAACGGAGTAGTAGAAAGGAAGAACAGAACATTGGTGGAGTGTGCTCGAAGCTTTCTGAAAGGTAAAGATCTTTCAAATGATTTTTGGGTTGAAGCATTGAATACTGCAATTTATTTGAAAAATAGGAGTCCTACAAAAAGTCTCGAGTTTAAAACTCCTTTTGAAGAATTGTTAGGATTCAAACGCACAGTAAAACATAAGAGACTATTTGTCTCTAAATCCTTTGCCCATTTTCCAAAGGAAGACAAAATAAAATTATATTCAAAAGCCATCAGATGCACCTTTATAGGGTTATGTTTTAGAATATAAAGCCTATAGATTGTTTAATCCCTCTCACAAATCTATTGTCAGTAGAGATGTCATGTTCCATGAGTAGCTTTATGATGAATCTGATAAAAGCAAAGACGAATGAGGTATTCCTTTATTAGTGGAAGGAAGTGAAGAAGTAGGTGCCAACCATGCAAAGATGGAAAATGGCAGAAGTAGAAAGTTCAGATACAACAATCAAGCCAAGTCCTTCAAAGGTAATTCTGAACAGGTTGGATGCCACACCAATGCTTATAAGGTTAGATAGGCAGACTCAATTTCCTGCTAGGTATAGGGAAAATGAATTTATAACTAGTATGATGAATATTGTAGAACCTTCTAGTTGTAAAGAAGTCAATCAATGTAGTGAATGGAAAGAAGCTATGGAACAGGAATATGAATCAATTTTAAAAAACAACACTTGGGAGCTAGCTGAACTACCCGAAGGGAAACAAACCATAGGTTGTAAATGGTTGTATAAACCCAAGTTTAATGCAGATGAAAGTATAGATAAATTAAAAGCTACATGGCTAGCAAAGTGGTATTGACAGAAATAAGGTATTGATTATGAGGAAACCTTCGCCCCCATAGTTAAACTAAATACTATCATAATGATGATTGCTTTAGCTACTAGAAATCACTGGATGATTTACCAACTAGATGTAAAGTCTGCATTTTTAAATGGGGAGTTGAAAGAGGAGGTTTACTTACAGAAACATGAGGGGTTTGTCCAAAAATGGAAAGAACACTTAGTCTGCAGATTAAAGAAAGCTTTATATGGACTAGAACAAGTACCCAGATCATTGTATAAAAAGATAGATTGATTTTTTTTGCAACACAGTTACAATACAAGTAAAAGTGACCCTAATCTTTACATTGTGAATGGTTAAAAGGGGAGTATAGTGTTGATTTCTTTTTATGTAGATGATCTAATTATTACAAGAGATGCAGATGATATATTCAAAGAAATCAAGGAGAAAATGTCACAAATGTTTGAAATGAAAGACCTTGGTGAACTAAGATATTGTTTGAGTCTTGAGATCTAGAGAGATTCAGGACAAACTTTTCTATCCTAGGGTAAGTATGGCAGGGGTCTATTGGAAAGGTTCAGGATGGATCAGTGTAAGGCTGTAGTAATACTATTACATTAGAACACTAACTTCAAGGTGAGGATCTCTAAAGAGGCAAATGCTACACTCTATCGACAGTTTGTTAGGAGCTTAATCTACTTAACCACTACAAGGCCAGATTTGGCTTATGAAGTTAGCGTGCTAAGTCAATTTATGTCCAACCCACTTGTGAGTCACTTGATTGTAGTGAAATGTGTCCTAAGGTATCTACAAGGAACCTTAGATTATGGTATTATTTATATTGATTCTTATGATGTTAGATTTACACGGTTTACATATTCTAACTCGGCTGGAAAGGTAGACCACTGAAGATCCATAACATGTTATGCATTTAGCATTGGATCTGGGGTGATTGCATGGAGCAGTAAGAAGCAGAACATAGTTTCATTTTCCTCAGAGAAAGTAGAGTATCAAGAAATGTGCGCAACAACATGTGAGGTAGTTTGGTTGTGGATACTTCTACAGGATGTCGGGGAAGAACAGAAAGATGAAACAACTATTAGATATGATTACCAGAGCTCAATCAAACTGGTTAATAATCCTGTGTTCCACAATAACGCTAAGCACATTGATACGCACTTCCACTTTGTTAGGGAGAAAGTTCAATATAAGGAAATCCATGTTGTATATTGTAAAAATTGTGATAATGTTGCTAACATTTTCACTAAGCATCTTGGAAAAATTAAATTTGAAATGTTTAGGGAGATCTTAGGTATATTTGTGAACCCCTTCTTCATTAAGGGGGAGTTTTTAAAGATAATGGAGAATCCTTAATTTGTGAGTTGGTTCACAGAACCTTGGGATATGAATTAATTTCTATCTCTTAGGGTATGGTTCTAACTTCCCTACATCTATGTGTGCTATCTAAATATTGACAATGGAGTGTTCTATAGAGTCAGAATCTCCTGGTCTAGTCTCTCGATTCTATTGCAGACCAGTCTTTTATTAATGAGTTCAATCCTTCATATTTTATCACATAAAAAATTTATTCTATCTACAACACAACAGGTATAACGTAATAGGTTTATTTTTTATCAGACATTAATTTATTTATGATTAAATTTTTTATCTATAATTTTTTTTATTTTATAATTTTACTATAGTTTAATTTTAATTATTTTAATTAATTATTTAAATTTATTTTCCTAAGATGCAATTTTGTGATAGTTTTAAATTTTTATTTCCAATTAATTGACTGCAACGCCAAACTCCGAGTCATTTCGACTTCAATGGCCATCTTCATTTTCACTTGACCGACAATAATTTTTATTTAAAATGCATATATTCTCCCAATTTCCATCTCATTAGCACAGTAAAAAAGTTGAACCTTTTAAACTATTACTTTATCTCACGCATTTTATTTTCTTGATTTGGTGTTTCATTTAAATTCATTGAGGACTGACAATAATAATCAAGATTCCATTGGGCCAAACCTTCCTCATGCTATCCACTACAACATTCTAGATAAGGTGGTTGTGTCCTATGATTCCATGTGGCATGAAACATGAAAATCCTAAGATTTATATATTATGGATTTTTATGGGCTCAGAATATTATGTAATCCAATTAAATTATGCACTCATAATGGTAATTGTACAACTTGAATACAAGGAATTTATAAGCTGATTATAACTCAAATCCCGAATTTATGGAACTTTATTAATACTGCCAAAAGTAGCAGGTATATTGCGATCAATATCTCTTTGACCTTGTATTAATCTGGTTTGATTTTTTAAATATCAAATGCCATCCATTACTTTAACCAAAGCCTTGAAAAAAAATTGATATTTCAAATTATTTAATTAATTTTCCCTTGTTTTTCATTGGCCATTTACATTGGGGGTCTTATTGTAGACACTCCTTTTTTTATCTGATTTGTTGATTTTATCCAAAGTCTGCATTCGTTTGGATTTTCACTTGGGTTACCTCTATCCAAAGTTTTATCCTCTGAAATTTTCGATTGCACTTATTTAATTTTACCCAAAATTCAATTTCCTATGGTGGAGCCCATGGGTTGGGAGTGTTATAGCATCATTTCTCACCCTCATGTGATTCATGATTGTCTCTGTGGCCTTGGGCACCCATTCCCACAGACTTGAACAAAATTCATAAAAAACATTGTTAAAAATCCCATACCCGGGTATGCCCAGACTTTTCCGCGTGTATACGCGAGTCCACATGTACTTTTCCGCGTATGCCATTAAAATCATTAAAAAATATATAAAAATTCCCTATTTTCAGGCTGGGTTGATGGTTACTCCAGTAGTTCAACCACCCCAGCACGTGGCCAACTTTTTCCAACTGATTGAAACTACTTTGAGGGAGTATTAAAGCCCCTCATGTGTATGGCCTAAGGGAGAGAGAAATTTTATAGACATTATACTCTGTTGGAATCCCAATTCAAGTCTGAATTCCCATCCCTCCTGCACTTTCCCATATTTTTACAGGAAACCCTTGTTTCCTGGAGATGTTCATCCATTTATATGTCATCTCGAGTGCATAAGTCTTGAAATTATCTTAGCGAGGCAAGGGTGGGACGGATCCGGATGACGGTATGTTTGAAGATCGTGGAAGGATTCAGGTGATCTCTCCACTCTTTATTTCTATACATGATGTTCGTAATAATGAAGAACCATCTTGTTCCTGAACTTATGTGTTAATATCTATGTGTATATGTGAAAATATTGATTATTAAGCAGTTATTATGGTTTATATAATGTTTCACATGGATTACACTAACGTTTAGGAGAAATATATGTTGTACAACTAGGTTTCCGTGCATGTTCTTTCTTATGTTCCAGGTTAAGGAGGAAGAAGGGTTGCTGGGGGTTTGGACCACGCGGGATCTAAATCGAACGTAGGACTACGGGTGAGTTCTACTATCGTTGTTATCTATTTTTTAGCATTTAAGTGTGGTTGTGTGTGAGTCCTTCTGAATAACATACCCTGATCTGTGGAGGTTTTAACCCAACAAACCTCTAGGGTGTTTTTCCCCGAAACAGGGAGCTCCGTCGATACACCTGCTGCCAAAAATTTATAGATGGGACATAGTTTATACGGTTTGGGATTCTCCTTGACCCCTAACTGAGTGACTATTACTGTTTCCTTGTACACTTTCATGGTTAAGTGCGTCTGAACAGGTTAAAGGCTAGGACGTTTGATATGAAAGATCTAGGAGCATGAAGACAGATTTTGGGCATGGATATTTTCAGAGACAGGAGCAATGGTAAGCTGTGGTTATCAAAACAAAAGTATATTGAGAAAATATTATTAAGGTTTGATATGAATAATGCAGTTTTCGCCTACTTCCTTTAGCTGTCTCATTTACGCCAAGTTTAAGTCCAATAAAAATTACAGTGTTAACAGTGGTGTTCTAATACCATATACAAATGAAGGAGGAAGTTTGGATGCAGTGAAGTGGTTTGTAACACTAATAGACATTTCACATGCAATGGAGGCTAGGAAAGGAAACTAGAAAGAAACACTTGGTAGTAGGAAATGGGTGTTTTTATTTGGAGAGGCACAAGTGACTATTGTGTCACTATAAATAAGTAGTGTGAATTTGGAGTTCTATCTATGTGACTTGATTTGTAAGTGACGATGAGAAGGTCAACTTCAGGATATGTCTTTACTCTTGCAGGTGGATCTATTAGCTAGATGTCAAAGCTACAAAACATTGTTGCTTTATCCACTACAGAAGCAAAATACATAGCTGCTTCACATGCTTGCAAAGAAGAGGTTTGTTTGAAAGGCTTGTTTGGTTAGTTTGGTAGGTTGCAAGAAAACATAAAGTTATTTTGTGATAGTCAAAGTGCAATTCATTTGGCTAAAAATCTAGCCTATCATAGTAAATCAAAGCATATACCTATAAAGTATCATTTTGTAAGATAGGTTATCACTGAACGGGGAGTCTCTCTTGAAAAAGTGCATACAAAGGAAAATTGTGCAGACATGTTCATGAAACCAGTTTTATTAGAGAAGTTACGATGGTGTCTGGCTTCTTTTGGCTTGCAGAAAAAATGAATATAATAAAGAAAAAAGTTATCAGGTTAATTGTTCTGAAGGTGGAGATTGTTGAGATTGCATATATTAATTTGGCTACAAATATCATGGATAATGCCAACAATAGGATTTGTTCCAAATCTGAAGGCATCAAATCCTGAAGATGAGATATCAATCCTATTTTCTTGTGATAGGATGGAATTGAATTTAATATTCAATTTTTCTTCTACATCTATAAATTTTCAAGCCCATAGAGGAAAAATATATGAGGGATGAGGAAGAGTAAGTGTAGATGTGTAAAAGCTGTTGTTGTAATCTCCTATTGAATAACAAGAAAGCCGATACCTCCGTTTGGTGGATGTAGCCCAGATTGGTTGGGTGAACCATGTTAAATTCTATCTCTATTGTTAATGTCGTGTTTGTGAATTATTTAGTTTCTACTGCATATACTCTAACAGTAATATTGAGAATGAAGAGTGTTCTGCAGGGTAAAACTATCCTGGTTTAGTCTCTCGATTCTAGAGCTCACCAGTTTTTTTTATTAATGAATTCAAACCATCATATTTTATCATAGTATCAGAGCTCCAAGGCCGAATCATAGTCATAGTGATGTGATCCCTGTGACTATGCAAGTGGTAAAGGAGAAGCCCCTGATGACTGAGTAAATTTATTTTTCTCATGAATTGATCGGATCAGCGCGTTTGTTGGAGGAGGAATCACGCTGATCAATGCAAACTCGTGGAGGTTATTCGCACCAATAAGAATGGATTTAAGCGGGAGAATCACGTTGATAGGCAAATCTTGGTGTGGTGAGTGCAGAAATTGGTCAAAAAATTGCGCCAATTCGGGAAGAGGAGATTTGAAAACAGATCTGGGCCAGTGTTTACCCACTGATGAAGGGAAGAGATATGAGACAGCTCTACTACTAGTGAAATTTTGCCGATGAAGGAAGAGATCTGAGATAGATCTACTGCCAATGAAAGTTCGCCGATGAAGGAAGAGATCTAAAACATATCTACCGCCTGTGTCAGCTCGCTGATGAAGGAAGAGATCAGAAGTAGATATGTTGCCAGTGTAAGCTTAGTGCAGAGGAGCGAGAGAGCCCATGCTGAAGAAAGTGTTGTGGTGGAGCTAGAGAGCTCATGCTGAGAAATAGAAGAGGTCGTGGGAGAGGATCCAAGAGCCTGTGGTGCAGTGTGCAAAGAAACTAGCTACATTGATCACAGATCAGGTAGATTTTTATTGTGATATTATTTTTTGTGAGGATCTCAAGTAGAGCCATTTTTTTTCTGTCAATTACTTGAAGTTTTATTTTTAGAATCGTGAAGATGAACAATCAAATAATGGAGGCATACTTGAATGAGAGCAATAATATTGAAGGTTCCAATTACTCTAATTGAAAGTTTA
This sequence comes from Pinus albicaulis, assembly GCA_034641835.2. NCBI lineage: Eukaryota > Viridiplantae > Streptophyta > Pinopsida > Pinales > Pinaceae > Pinus > Pinus albicaulis. The sequence continues at coordinate 33,973 of JAXQQM020064047.1, forward strand.
AGATGGAGACTATGTTAGAAGTGCAGGGTGCCTAGGCGGTTGCAAATGGGGATGAGCCAAATCCAACAGCAAGATTCGATGCAACCACAACGATTCAAGACCAGGAGAAGAGAGAAATAGCAAGACAAAGAAGTTGTTGAAGATGTCAGTAAAATAACGCATCATACCTCATATCAGAGAATAAAAATATGCAAGCAACATCTAGATGGTTTTGAAGGAACTATATAAGATCAGGAATACAAATCATCTCTTGTTCTTGAAGAGCAAGATCCTCTCCATAAAAATGGAGGAGAATGAAACAATTTTTACTTTCATATCTCAGATCAAGGATCTTAAGAACAAATTGGCAGATATTAGTGAGACACCTGCAGACACAGATTTGGTCATGATTACCATGAATGGTATGACTGATGATTACCAAATGTTTATCACTAGGATAAGTGCGAGGGAGAAAGCCCCAAAATTTGAAGAATTTATGGGACTCTTAATGCAAGAATAAAAAAAAATATCAACTATAAAACCCCATAGTGCTGATCTTTCGTTAATGGAAAAGAAGAAATCCTTCAAAGTAAGGAAATTAATCACATCCAAGTGGAGGAAACCCAAAAAAAAAGACTGAATCAATCTAAAGGTATGTACCAAAATAAGAACGATTTAGTATTAAAATGTTTCTATTGCAGTAAAATCGGTCATATGGCTAAGCATTGTAGAAAGAAGAGATTTGATGGAGGACAACAAAGACATAAAAGACATGCAGGTCATTTCGCATATGATGACCATGATCAGGATTTCAAATTTTTCAAAGATGACTCTCATGAAAATGTTGAAGCAGACATCTGGTATGTGGATTTAGGAGTGTCCACCGCACATGACAGGGAACAGACAATGGTTCAGAAATTTCAAATAAACCAACAATGGAGGGAAAATCTACCATGACGATGATAAAGGTTATTAGATCAAAGGGTACGAGAACATTCCTATTATTTTTCCCGATGGTAATATCATACACATTCAAAACATGACGTATGTACCTAGAGTTACAAAGAATCTAATTTCTATATCCATGATTACAGATCATAATCTCAAGGTATGATTCTTTAAATCTCATTGTTATATTAAATATTTGTTGGATGGTATGAAGAATATTGCTTCAGGAATTCGAACAGGAGTTTTTTACAAATTAAATGTGAGGACAACACCACATCGATCTTTGACATCATCAAGTCTAAATACATAAGGGCTATGGCACCAGAGACATCCTCACATAAACTTCAACTATTTGTTGTTACTCCAGAAAAAGGGAATGGTAACAGAAATTCCTTCTTTAAAACAAGTGCATAGTGATTGTGAAGCTTGTGAATTAGGAAATATGCATGGAGAAGAATTCCTTGTTTGAGAAGAAAAGAAAAATAGAGAGAGATACTTGAATTAGTGCATACTGACTTATGTGGACCTATGCAAACAATGCCATTAGGAGGTGCACTGTATTTTCTACTATTTGTTGATGATTGCACAATTTTTTCTTGGGTATACTTTCTTTGTAAGAAAAGTCACACATTTGAATATTTTAAGTAGTTCAAAACAATGATTGAAAAGAAAACAGGGAAGTATATAAATATTCTCCACTCCAATCAAGGGGGAGAATACAGGAAGGATGAATTCACCAAGTATTGTAAGGACCATGGAATATTGCAGAAATTCACAGTACCCCATACTCTTCAGTAGAACGGAGTAGCGGAAAGGAAGAACAGAACATTGGTGGAGTGTGCTCGAAGCTTGCTGAAAGGTAAATATCTTTCAAATGATTTTTGGGTTGAAGCATTGAATACTGAAATTTATTTGAAAAATAGGAGTCCTACAAAAAGTCTCGAGTTTAAAACTCCTTTTGAAGAATTTTTAGGATTCAAACGTGCAGCAAAACATAAAGGACTATTTGTCTCTAAATCCTTTGCCCATTTTCCAGAGGAAGACAAAATAAAATTAGATTCAAAATCCATCAGATGCACCTTTATAGGGTTATGTTTTAGAATATAAAGGCTATAGATTGTTTAATCCCTCTCACAAATCTATTGTCAGTAGAGATGTCATGTTCCATGAGTAGATTTATGATGAATCTGATAAAAGCAAAGACGAATGAGGTATTCCTTTATTGGTGGAAGGAAGTGAAGAAGTAGGTGCCAACCGTGCAAAGATGGAAAATGGCAGAAGTAGAAATTTCAGATACAACAATCGAGCCAAGTCCTTCAAAGGTAATTATGAAAAAGTTGGATGCCACACCAATGCTTATAAGGTCAGGTAGGCAGACTCAATTTCCTGCTAGGTATAGGGAAAATGATTTTATAACTAGTATGATGAATATTGTAGAACCTTCTAGTTGTAAAGAAGCCAATCAATGTAGTGAATGGAAAGAAGCTATGGAACAGGAATATGAATCAATTTTAAAAAACAACACTTGGGAGCTAGCTGAACTACCCGAAGGGAAACAAACCATAGGTTGTAAATGGTTGTATAAACCCAAGTTTAATGCAGATGAAAGTATGGATAAATTAAAAGCTACATGGGTAGCAAAGTGGTATTGACATAAATAAGGTATTGATTACGAGGAAACCTTCGCCCCCATAGTTAAACTAGATACTATCATAGTGATGATTGCTTTAGCTACTAGAAATCACTGGATGATTTACCAACTAGATGTAAAGTCTACGTTTTTAAATGGGGAGTTGAAAGAGGAGGTTTACTTACAGAAACATGAGGGGTTTGTCCAAAAATGGAAAGAACACTTAGTCTGCAGATTAAAGAAAGCTTTATATGGACTAGAACAAGTACCCAGGTCATTGTATAAAAAGATAGATTGATTTTTTTTGCAACACAGTTACAATACAAGTAAAAGTGACTCTAATATTTACATTGTGAATGGTTAAAAGGGGAGTATAGTGTTGATTTCTTTGTATGTATATGATATAATTATTACAAGAGATGAAGATGATATAATCAAAGAAATCAAGGAGAAAATGTCACAAATGTTTGAAATGAAAGACCTTGGTGAACTAAAATATTGCTTGAGTCTTGAGATCTAGAGAGATTCAGGACAAAATTTTCTATCCTAGGGTAAGTATGGCAGGGGTCTATTGGAAAGGTTCAGGATGGATCAGTGTAAGGCTGTAGCAATACTATTACATTAGAACACTAAACTTCAAGGTGAGGATCTCTAAAGAGGCAAATGTTACACTCTACCGACAGTTTGTTGGGAGCTTAATCTACTTAACCACTACAAGGCCAGATTTGGCTTATGAAGTTAGTGTGCTAAGTCAATTTATGTCCAACCCACTTGTGAGTCACTTGATTGTAGTGAAATGTGTCCTAAGGTATATACAAGGAACCTTAGATTATGGTATTATTTATATTGATTCTTATGATGTTAGATTTACAGGGTTTACATATTCTAACTCGGCTGGAAAGGTAGACGACTAAAGATCCATAACATGTTATGCATTTAGCATTGGATCTGGGGTGATTGCATGGCGCTGTAAAAAGAAGAACATAGTTTCATTGTCCTCAGAGAAAGTAGAGTATCAAGAAATTTGCACAACAACATGTGAGGTAGTTTGGTTGTGGATACTTCTACAGGATGTCGGGGAAGAACAGAAAGATGAAACAACTATTAGATATGATTACCAGAGCTCAATCAAACTGGTTAATAATCCTGTGTTCCACAATAACGCTAAGAACATTGATATGCACTTCCACTTTTTTAGGGAGAAAGTTCAATATAAGGAAATCCATGTTGTATATTGTAAAAATTGTGATAATGTTGCTAACATTTTCACTAAGCATCTTGGAAAAATTAAATTTGAAATGTTTAGGGAGATCTTAGGTATATTTGTGAACCCCTTCTTCGTTAAGGGGGAGTGTTTAAAGATAATGGAGAATCCTTAATTTGTGAGTTGGTTCACAGAACCTTGGGATATGAATTAATTTCTATCTCTTAGGGTATGGTTCTAACTTCCCTACATCTATGTGTGCTATATAAAGATTGAAAATGGAGTGTTCTACAGAGTCAGAATCTCCTGGTCTAGTCTCTCGATTCTATTGCTGACCAGTATTTTATTAATGAGTTCAACCCATCATATTTTATCACATAAAAAATTTATTCTATCTACAACACAACATGTATAACGTAATAGGTTTATTTTTTATCAGACATTAATTTATTTATGATTAAATTTTTTATCTATAATTTTTTTTCTTTTATAATTTTACTATAGTTTAATTTTAATTATTTTAATTAATTATTTAAATTTATTTTCCTAAGATGCAACTTTCTAATAGTTTTAAATTTTTATTTCCAATTACTTGACTGCAATGCCAAACTCCGAGTCATTTCGACTTCAATGGCCATCTTCATTTGCACTTGACCGACAATAATTTTTATTTAAAATGCATATATTCTCCCAATTTCCATCTCATTAGCACAGTAAAAAAGTTGAACCTTTTAAACTATTACTTTATCTCACGCATTTTATTTTCTTAATTTGGTGTTTCATTTCAATTCATTGAGGACTGACAATAATAATCAAGATTCCATTGGGCCAAACCTTCCTCATGTTATCCACTACAACATTCTAGATAAGGTGGTTGTGTCCTATGATGCCATGTGGCATGAAACATGAAAATCCTAAGATTTATACATTACGGATTTTTATGGGCTCAGAATATTATGTAATCCAATTAAATTATGCACTCATAATGGTAATTGTACAACTTGAATACAAGGAATTTATAAGCTGATTATAACTCAAATCCTGAATTTATGGAACTTTATTATACCTGCCAAAAGTAGCAGGTATATTGCGATCAATATCTCTTTGACCTTGTATTAATCTGGTTTAATTTTTTAAATATCAAATGCCATCCATTCCTTTAACCAAAGCCTTGAAAAAAAATTGATATTTCAAATTATTTAATTAATTTTCCCAAGTTTTTCATTGGCCATTTACATTGGGGGTCTTATTGTAGACACTCTTTTTTTATCTGATTTGTTGATTTTATCCAAAGTCTGCATTCGTTTGGATTTTCACTTGGGTTACCTCTATCCAAAGTTTTATCCTCTGAAATTTTCGATTGCACTTATTTAATTTTACCCAAACTTCAATTGCCTATGGTGGAGCCCATGGGTTGGGAGTGTTATAGCATCATTTTTCACCCTCATGTGATTCGTGATTGTCTCTGTGGCCTTGGGCACCCATTCCCACAGACTTGAACAAACTTCATAAAAAACAGTGTTAAAAATCCCATACCCGGGTATGCCTAGACTTTTCCGCATGTATACGCGAGTCCACATGTACTTTTCCGCGTATGCCATTAAAATCATTAAAAATATATATAAAAATTCCCTATTTTCGGGCTGGGTTGATGGTTACTCCAGTAGTTCAACCACCCCAACACGTGGCCAACTTTTTCCAACTGATTGAAACTACTTTGAGGGAGTATTAAAGCCCCTCATATGTATGGCCTAAGGGAGAGAGAAATTTTATAGACATTATACTCTGTTGGAATCCCAATTCAAGTCTGAATTCCCGTCCCTCCTGCACTTTCCCATATTTTTACAGGAAACCCTTGTTTCCTGGAGATGTTCATCCATTTATATGTCATCTCGAGTGCATAAGTCTTGAAAGTATCTTAGCGAGGCAAGGGCAGGACGGATCCAGACGACGGTATGTTCGAAGATCGTGGAAGGATTCAGGTGATCTCTCCACTCTTTATTTCTATACATGTTGTTCGTAATAATGAAGAACCATCTTGTTCCTGAACTTATGTGTTAATATCTATGTGTATATGTGAAAAGATTGATTATTAAGCAGTTATTATGGTTTATATAATGTTTCACATGGATTACACTAACGTTTAGGAGAAATATATGTTGTACAACTAGTTTTTCGTGCATGTTCTTTCTTGTTTTCCAGGTTAAGGAGGAAGAAGTGTTGCTGGGGGTTTGGACCCCGTGGGATCTACATTGAACATAGGACTACAGGTGAGTTCTACTATCATTGTTATATATTTTTTAGCATTTAAGTGTGGTTGTGTGTGAGTCCTTCTGAATAGCATGCCCTGATCTGTGGAGGTTTTGACCCAACAAACCTCTAGGGTGTTTTTCCCCGAAACAGGGAGCTCCGTGGATACACCTGCTGCAAAAAATTTATAGATGGGACATAGTTTATACGGTTTGGGATTGTCCTTGAACCCTAACCGAGTGACTATTACTGTTTTCTTGTACACTTTCATGGTTAAGTGCATCTAAACAAGTTTTGATAGCACAATCTAGAAAAGTTCAATCTATGATCCAAAGACTAGAGTGAATGCCCATAGAGGGCCAGACGAGAGGCTAGGACTGGAAGAGATGCGGGCTCAAATACTTTTCTCCTCCGCAGGCTGACATTAAAGAAAAGTTGGCTTTACCTCCCTTATAAATAACAATCAAAGAACGAGAAGGAAGGTCACCACAGATCATTCTGCCTAGGCTCAGAAATCACATATTGGGGAAATAGATAAATGAAATTGATTAATCTAATGGCTTGATATACGACGGATCTCCTTTAAGTAGGTAGGAAAGAAGACTGAATCTTTTCCTAGTAGGACTATGGCTCTGGGAAAATAGTCTACCAAATATTGATACTCACTATTCAAATGGGAAGGCTTTTCATTCCAAAAAACTATGCAACATTAGAACTACGACAATGATGGGATTGGGATCGATTTGGAGACTAGTACCATTACAATTTCAATTGCCATATCTGTGTGGTCTATCTATTGCAACCGTCTCCTCCTCTTCATTTGAGGGCAGCCTTATGCGCCTACTACAGTCAAAGATCAAATACAAAATACGAAATCAGGGATTTTCATTCTTCTCCTTGAAGAAAATATTTTCTGCAATTATGGATGGCATGGAAGGAACTAAATACTCCCAAAACACATAGGGACAAGAACGCAATTGGTATCTAGAAAATATTTTCCATAATTTATATGGATGGAAGGAGCTAGATATGCCCACAATGATAGGGACAAGCAGGCAGTTTCTATCAAGAAAATAATCTTTGTAATTATTGAAAGGAAAAACTATTGGATGGCAAGAATTAGATATGATCAAACCACATAGGCATGTAATTATTGAATCCAAAACTTATTGGATGACATGAATTAGATATGCCCAAACCACACAAGCACAAGCAGGTGATTGTGTGCAGTTGAAGACTTACGCTAGCTATAATTAGTTGTAATCGTTGTTAGCCCCAAACCAAAAGCACAACCGCAAGGCTTTCCGGGGACAGACTGAAGAAACCAGAGAGATACCATTTATGCAGCAGGTATGCTGAATGAAATGCATCCTTGTTAAATGAAGCTTGAGTATAAATGTCTTGTACTTAATAATTTTGGATTAAAAATAAATTTGACATGGGTTAGCTAAATTTTGTAAGCCAATGTCTTAGAACATTGAACAATCACCTATTATTTTAAATTCAATTTTGTTATGTAATGATGTCATATAACATAAATTCATTTTTTTTAATGTAATGATGTCGTATAACACGAAGCATGTGCGTTGGGCACATAGTCCTTAATTAATGGTCCCTTATTACACTCGTCATATAGGTCCTTACCTTTATTAATGGCTCATAGGTGATTTAAAATCTGTGTAAATTTAATAGTTAGGTTCATGGGGATATCTTTGCATCATGCAAAAACATTAAGTAGTGAATCCATATGGGTGTTTTGATCTTGGGTATTTTGAAAAATCCATTCCAGTAGGATGAAGGTGTAATTTTATCCATCAATAAATGTGAATAGCTGGTTTATGAGATTTCTGAAACGAGTATGACGAAGGTGTAATTTTATTTATCAATATAATTTATAAATTTCGTTAAACATGATTGTAACATTTTGTCTAGAGTTTCCTTTTAAAATCTTTCGTCCGCTTTATTAGCATTGTTGGTGTGAGCATTCACACTTGTGCTCATTTTTAAGAATAGTTTATTTATTTGGATACCATCATTATTAGTATTTATATTTTAACTTTTATAAAGTTTATTTTTATTACTTATTAATTTATATTTTAGATTTCTTTTACCTTCAATTTGTTTTTGTTGTTGTTTAATATTATTAAAATATTAAATTAATTATTTATAATTAATTTATCACAATTTTAACAATATATATAATGTAAACTTATATTAATTTAAGATAAAATAAACTTACTCCAAATTCATTTGTTTGGTAAAGATGGACTTAAAATTATTACTTTTAATAAGTAGGATAAATTGCACAGAGTTTTGCATTCAGCAAGTATTAGTTTCCATGTGACCAAAAAAATTGGAATTTATTCAAGGTTTAACATTATCTATTTAAATTTATTAATTTTAAACAATATTTTAATTTATTTATATAGAATATTATTGATTCAAATATTTCACCTCTTATTTTGTAGTGATGATAAATGTACTCCATCATTAATTTGTATTATAGAACCTAATCTAAAACTTCCACTTTATACTAACATCTGCTGCAAGGACGATGCTATGATGACATCTAACCCGATCAACTATGTCATAAATGGAAACTTACGAACTCATATATTTGTTATTCAATTTCAATAACTAAAATAAAGCCTATCTTTCAACTAGCTCTAATTATCATATATGCTCTATGAAAATTGAACGATGTTTATTGTTTTATCCACATTAATTTAAAGAATTAATCATGTTGTATGGTACAATAAACTCACATTCATTGGTATATGTACATTATCATAGGTCACACATTGTCATACTTATCTATAATTGAACTTGAATTTAACCCATATGTATTCATGATTCACTATCCTTACTCGTGTTGAGCAAGAAGTTACAATAAAAAATCAGTGAGATGATTCTACCATTCATGTTATGGGTTTTTGAAGTGGAGAGTTTATAACATTGGACATTTTATTTAACAAATTTAACATAAATTAATTAAAGCACAATAATTATAATATTACTAGTTATAGTTACAATATTATTTTCGATATCAACACCAAACATTTAAGAAGACTCCCATAGACTCATGCATATCATATTAAAGCATATTAAAAGGGTATTATCAAATATTCAAAGTTGAAACATACAAATCTAGTAAGAGAATTACTATATTACTCAAGTTACTAATAATAAGTTTTTATTATTAGATAAATTAAAAGCACTAAAAAAATTTAATATAAATTCGTAAAATATTGGTTATAAGCTTGTATTTTATCGGTAATGATGCATGGATCTATTTATGTTTTTTCTTGTAAATGAATGCACAAAATATCTATGGTTAAATAGATTGTATTGCAGCTAATTATGTAAGGGAGCAATGCTTCTTAGTGATTCTAGGATAAGTATTACACCCCATATTTAATGCTGTTGTTTATACTTGTAGATGCAATGTTTGTGACATGTTTGAGGAAAGGCTTGTCATGGTTAGACGAGGTTCAGATGGGTTCTTAATGATGTGATTGCTTCCTTGTATTTTTTTAATGTCATTTACGCTCTCTTGAAGTTACAAGAATTTATGGACAATGACCTGGGCTCAGGAGCTAAAAATGTGGCACAAATGTTGGAGATGCAAGCACAATATTGAAATTTTGAGGCCATAACCATGGCCTTGACAAGGAAATATTGTGGCTAAGGGACTATACCACTGTCTTTCTCTTACATGCCCACGACTAAGCCTCAAATAGGTCAAAAATGAGTTCCCCCTCGGGGAAGAGGGCCTTGGAAGGTTGGGTTACCTTCTGGGGATGTTAATGATGTTTCCGTCAGTTACACTTCTTAAAAGTAATGTAGGAAGTTGAATCTAATATTAGTAGCATCTCGTCACATGTTTAACCTAGTTGGGTGGTTACTTGCGTAAATGTGTGGGTAGGGTGTTATAGAGTGCTATCAGAGCATGGTTCAACCCTTGGACTAGATGGGCAATGTGTTAATAATGCAATTATGTTGGTTGGACATGTGTTTAGTATTCCTGTGGTTTATGTGTTTGTTGCATCCATGTTGTGATGGCCATGGTGGCAGTGTTGTCACCATGGAAGTGTTGATGGTGTTGTTTTCAACATGTTGTCATGAGTGTATGATTGGTTATGTGTTGTTCTTGCTTATTTATTGGTCGTCCACACTTGCTTACATGTTACTACATGTTGTGTATTCATTTTTTTTTATGATAGGTCACATATTTGCCATGCTTCAGTGTTATCCGTGTATGCTTTCTTGTGTGATGTCATGTGTTGAACATGCATTGGTAGTTCATGATTGGTTATACATGTCAAGTGGGTGCATATGGTCAAGTTTGCATTGGTTTAGAGAAGGTTGTTGTGCATGATGTCATTGTATGAAATTAGGTCATCAGGATGATATTGTTATGATATAATGCTAATATGTTGGATGACATGGAGTAGGAGATGCAAATCGTTAAAGTGATGTTGCAACAATGGACTTTGGGATAAGAGTATACCATCACACAATTTTTTATGCTTGGCATCTAGGTACATGATTCATGGTTCTTGTAACCATTAGGGTTACTTATATGTTTGTCATTCTATTGTTATTTTATGTTACATGTGTGATAAATGCTAGTTGATCAACGTAGTCATGTGCATTAAGGTTATGTGTATGATTTTCATTCTATTGATGTTATGGTTACATAAATTATATATGCTAGTTGATTACTGTGGCTATGCGTACATGTGTCAGATATTCATGAATAATAGCAACATGTGGTCGTATGAATTTTTATTGTTATTTTATGTAAGATAACTAATAATTTTTTGATGAGCATGATATATAACTTGTCGTTGTTAAATTCTAGTGACTTGATGGTTAGAGTTATGACAATGAGGTATGAGTCGACCTAATTATGATAGTGTGTTGTATTATCTCTAAACTGAATGTGCACATGTGATTTTATGCATGAATGACAATTGTTTATGATATTATGATGTGACAATGTTAGTTAGTTACTGTTATGGATATCATGACCTTATTTAGGTTTGAGTTGATGTGTTGTGAAGTTATATTGTACTAGCCTAGATTTATTGTGCAGACAAGATAGCCTCCCCTAAGGTACATTAAGGTATGAGCTTGCTTATGTTGTCTACTTTTTACTTGATTATTTGATTATGTCATTTATTTTGTGTTTGAGTGTTGATGTCTATTATGTCTTCTATTTATTATTGAATATTTGATTAATCACGTGTTATGAGCATGTTTCTATAAGATTGCATGAAGTAATGATCTTGTCTTAAGACAATTGTAGTAACACATATGCATTTAAACAATTGACATGTACTTGAGTGTAAGCAATTGATATTTGTAGAATTATGTATTATGACTGATGAATGGGAGTTGATTGTGGATTATGACATGGTTGTTATCCTTGGTAAATTTTGTTTGTGAATTGATAGATATGTTTTCTTGATGTTGATACATATGGATGACATGTGTGTTTTTATTTACAAGGAAACATGATTGGCATAATAAGGTAAGGTAATTTGCATATTTTTGTGTTCATTTATGCACTAACCATTGTTTTTTGATGGCCATATGATGCATGGGCTTGAATGGAAAATGGATTTCCATGAAATATTGAAGAAGGCTCTGGTTGATATTTCCTTTGGATGCATTTGGAACCATGGGATTTGAGTCATGGTGTTTGTTTCTAGTCTTGTTCTTTTTCTCTTTTGTGAAATTTTTAGCTTAACTTGCATTATTTTTTATGTTTGATGCATCTCCATGCCACTATCTTGTAGTTTCGTATTACTTTTTGTTTTTCATGGTCTTCTTCTTTCTTTATCTTGTTCTTGCCTTTTATGTTTTGAGTGTCTTGGGAATTGGTTGGGAAAGAGAAAATTAATGGAGCTCTGGGAGATTTGTGTGGTAACCAACATGTAATGTAAGATATGGATGAAGCTTGTTTCATGAGTAAGCACTGCAGAAGGTAAGAATATGATAATCGGTTGGACTGGTTGGGTCCATTATGGTAAATGGATGGTGGTAGTACATAAATGAGAAAGGTATAGATAAAGGTAAAGAAAATAGATATGAGGTGTTACATTCCTTGGCTATGTTGGGAGATGTTATTCTCAATGTTCTGCATGTTGTTCATGAATATAGGAAGTTCTCTTAACCTATAACTTATGATATCCAGAAATTGTGTTGTGATCATGTTGGACAGATAAATCATTCTTGCGGACAAGACATATCTCCCTGGTATCCTACAATAACTAGCAACAAATAGACAGATGTAAACTACTTTCTTTAGATTATATTTGATTTAGAATTATCTATAATGAAGGATTTATTACTTACCTGTAGTCCAGCGCTGATCGTAGTCTTCTTTCCTGTTGCTTTGAATATGTCTCCTTTCGGGATCTACAATAAAAAACATGAAAGAATCAGAAGCACCTGCATAATATAGATTAATTCATAAACCATAAACCTATCTTGATGATCAAGGACTTCAAGAAATAAGTCATTTAAATAAACAAATCATTGAGAAAACAGGATCCATTTGTATTATCTTTGATGAAAGAAGGAGCCTTACAACCGTGTTCACCTTGATGTTGTACAGGTCTTTCCGGGGTCTGCAACAAGCATTTCCTCTACTTTGAAAAGCCTTTGCACTCTCTTGACTAAAATACACATGAGTGTGTAATCATTCCCATATAGTAATCAGTTAAGAGAGTCTGAGTTTTTCTAGCAATTCTCCTGAAAAAATCTCAAAGCTTAACTCCCCTTGAGGCTGAACTATGGCCTCAATTTATAGCAAAAGAGAAGAGGTTGCAGCTCCAAATAAGAGGGGGTAGAATCCTCTTTCAAAGGATTAAGTTCCACTTACCAAGGGATGGGCTCCTTTAATGGAGGGATTAATGTACATGAAAGGAGCGAAATTTCCACCGAATAATTGATTCCAGAAGCTTCTAGATTCATCCAACTGGGCTTCCAAATTTTACTTCCACCTTCACTTTACCTTTTACACGGAACCGCACCTTAAATGAAGAAAAAGTGTGGCTAGTTCCACATTTTCTAAAAGAAAAAAATGCAACACCGCAGTTAATACTAAGAGAAAGTGCGATACAAGTATTTTTATGACTTTTATAAGTTTTTCACTCAATTTCAAGGCTTGGTTTTAGGAACTTCATGTTTGTAGAATTCTAAGGGAGTATTGTATGAGTAATGATGAACCCGTACAGACATTAAAAATTCATGGTGACAATTTTAGTGTAATAGATTTCCCCCTAAAGTGCGAAGTCTGAGACCATTCGAAGAGTGATGTAATTTATCATTTCGAGGATTAGCTTGTGGAAACCCCAGTTGAAATCCTGTAAAAACATTCAATGCAAAACATATATATAATTATCATCGCTAAGGTAGGCATTCCCATACTCAGACCAAATACTAACTAAAACTTGTTATGATGTAGAAATGATCTTACTATCACATCAATAATGTAGACACATATGGACACAACCATTCGTTATAAGTAGTCTACTACATAATGAATAATAAAACTCCTCGTAGCCTGGATGGTGGAAACTAGATCCAGGGTCTTGATTTCCGCTACCCGAACTAGTACAATTCTATCCATGCGATTGATTGTGTCGAAGTCGAACATGGTAGAAACCACTTGATTACCAGTCAATGATGTGAATTGTTAACAAGTGTGAGAGAAACCACCAATAATGACAACGACTCTCAAAGTACTTATTAAAATCCATGAAATGTGAATAAATGATCTGAAGTCGAACATTTCACAGAATCGTTCAATCAAAGGACAATGATGCAACTTGTCGTCGAGGACGAGAAACCTGCCATTAAGGCATGCAAATTCCAAGGCACTGAAGGATTCTAGATCAACTTCCTAGATGATGAGCTGTCGTCGATAGAAAGTGATCCGTCATAGGAAAACCCATGACACGAAACCATTAGATCAAGTTTTGTACAAATATTTTGCAAGGACTGACTCAGGGATGGTCAATGCAAATGGAGACAAATGTTTGCAATGAATGGTTTATTTGAACTGTCCTCTTGAAGACATAATGAAACTGTAGATGGTTTGGTGACAATTTACCTAAGCTAATACCGAGAAACTGGCTAAAGAATTTCAATATGGTTTGATTAACTTATAGGAAAAGGATTTTCCCAACCCAGGTAGAAGTGCAAAAAAAAGTGTCGTGTTCAAAAGTGGTAAACTTCTTTTTAAACAAAGTGTGACAAATGGATTCATTTTCTCTCTTTTTCCCCCACCATTTCTGGCAAGTATCTCTTTATTTTTGACAAGCTTGAGGAGGATAACATTTTCCTATTATATAAGCTCATCCTTCGAATGAGTCCAATTTAGTTTAAAATCAAACCCTAAGAAGGAGTGGTTCATTCCTATTTGTAATCGATGGGTCCTTTACCGTTAAATTTTAATGAGTCCAGTATAGGAGAAACTCAGTGTCTTTCAATTTTAGGGAATCAGAAGAAAAACTTAAGGAAACTTCGTGGGTGTACTTTTTCGTAAATTTAGTCTCTCAAACCGAAAAAAGGATAAAATAACACAGGAGAGAACTCTATTGACCATGATTAGTCAATGTATACCTTTTTCGTAAGTAGCCCATTTCAGTCCGGAAAAGGGGTAAACTTATACTAAAAGGACAACTGTTCATTTCCTTTAATGAGTTCGAATAGTCAAGTACTCAGCAATCTTTTCATCTTTTGAGACTCTGAAAAGGGCTTAAAAGAGAACTCCAAGGTTTCGCTTTTTCTTAATTTTCAGGAGTCCGAAAAAGTAATAAAACTATACTCAACAGTTTTTCTTTTTTCTGTAGGTTTTAACGAGTTCAAAAAATGATAAAAATATACTCATTCGCTTTTTCATAATTTTTACCGAGTTTTGAAAAAGTGATAAATAGTATACTCCTTTGTCAAAATGACCATTTCACCCGAAAAATCCTGTATTCTGCACAAAAATTCAAAAATTCAACATACCTGTTTATGATTAATAAAAAAAATTGGAAAACGAATTTTCAAAGTGGAAAATAAATAAAATTATATTTTATTTATTCAAAAAATATTATAAAAAAGAACTTTTCTAAATCATTTTTACCATTTGATTTCAGTGTGAAAATTGCGAGCTTTTGGTAAAAAACATTCCAGAGGAGATTACGGAAGATTCGCCTGTCAGAATCGAAAATTGCCAATTCCAGGTAATCCACATCATCCTTACCTTCATTTTTGTCTATTTACTTTCTTAATTTATGGTTTAAATTAATTTTTAAGGAGGAAAATATGTTTAAAAATCGCTCACGGGGGTCTGTAGGTAAAACACATGAAACCTGCAGACCCCGACAATTTTACAAAGTGAAAATTGTTATGGTCCCGCACCTTATTCATAAGATACGTGTGGATGGATGCACTGTTTTTATGCAAAAAGTGCGGAGGCACCGTAAGAAAAAATAAAATAAATAAATCTCCCAATTTAAACCAAATTTTCTTACTCAAATTGTTTCTGACCTTTTAATTTGTCCATTGCAGGATATCTACAATGCTTGAGTGGAGAGAACGTGAGCATGAAGAGGTTGATGAGGTTGCCATGTTACATCCGCTTACATTACGTGTATTGAGAGAATGAAGCTTGTACAAATTTTGGGCCATTCAGAGTATAAGGGCTCAAGTAGATTTACTTACTTGGCTAGTAAAAAAATGGGATGTCCACGAACAATGCTTTATCATTGGAGGTCACCGGCTCGAAATTGAGCTCGAAGATATATACTTTCTCACTGGTTTATCAAAGAGGGGCGAGCCACTCTCTTTGTTTGGGGCTAGGGCAGGTGGCCAGTCTGTTGCTAGCCTTCAAGAAGAATTTTTCAATGAAGAAGCGGACCCCAAGGATAAACGTATTGAGATAAAAAGCATTATTCATCCTGATCACAAAGTGGTTGCATTTACAGTAACCAGGTTGTGTGGGAGCACAACTCCACATGTTGCTACAAGATCCCTAATGAAAATTGCTATTGACTGCTTTAGAGGCACCATTTTCAATTGGTGTGAGGCAGTGTTGGCCAATTTCAAAGGCCAATTGACTAGAGAAAAAAACGCGAAGTTGAAAAACTTTGGATATGGAGCGATCGTAGTTACATTTCCTCTAGAGAGAATTCCTTCTCTGGCTCCACAGCTAATTTCAGTTGACATGGTAAAGTCAAAGATCCTCGAATGGTTCGATGGGTTGCATTGATGGCCCTTCATAATGAAGGTGGTGAGGTTGTTTGATTTGCCCTAGCATATTTCCATTGGCTAGAGAATCAAATCTTCGTGATAGAAGATTTCCCTTATGCTGGGATAGATTTCCACGGCGACCGAGAGATGTTTCTTCCTCCAAGGACACAATGGGATGACTCAGGTAAGAATCATTTTGACATGTTCTAAATTTTAATTTTAATTTTGTTTTTTGAATCGTCCAAAACTGATGACAAAAATTTCAAATGCAAATGTGGGTCCACGTCGACCAGCCACTCTCTGTCCTTTTGACAGGAAACCAGTTGCAGCACCACCACCACCATAGGATCAAACAACAGAGGTCCTTACCGACCTGTAAAACCATCTGGAGCGGTTGACTTTAGATATTCCAGAGAATACCATAGATGATATTCCGCTCCGCCTACAGAGATATGTTATCGGGGTTCCAGGACCATTCAGGAGATTTCTGAGCAAGGTGGGACGGGCTATAGTGTTTTATCATGATCATCACCACGGATAGTAGATGATTGATATTGTAGACTTATATCATTTTTTGTATCACATTTTTCCAATCATAAGGCATTTTGGACCTATGATTGAAGACGATGTAATATTTTTGAAAACACTACTCTTATGCTATGATATTACTACTATTTCCAGTTATCTATCTAATGTGTTATCGAATGTTATTTTGATATACATCTTTAATTATCGTAAATGTCTATTTATAACACTACAAGCTACTGCATCAGCTAAGTTGTTTAAATTTCTCGGAATATGTTGGTACTCAATATAATCAAATTCTCGTTCCAAGAGACGAACGTTCAAAAATAATCTTAACAAAACTGGGTTTTTAATTACATATACTCTACTCAATTGTAATACAACGAGTTCAAAATATAACCTAAAAATCAAACTTCGAATTCCAAATGAAATGGACTTATACAATAACTGAATAATTGTTCTATACTCTACAATATTGTTCGTCGTTTGACTGAGGCCTACCCCATGCATAGATACTAACTCATCAGTGGGTGAATAAATAACCCAAGCTGCGCAAGAAATGTTTCTTGTACTACGACAAGCACCATCATCAAAACCAAATTATTTTTGAAGGGACATCGACATCTGCAAAATCAAGAGTGATCCAGATAAGCAAGGATAGTAGTAAAAGCACACTTAAACTAGGCACGCTCTTCTAATCTATAACACGCCAGATTATGAAAATAACTAATATAAAGGGAAGATATCCACACAAGAATCAAGCATAATATCTCTTCAGATAAAGCCCATTTCTCAGTTTGCCTAAAGAGACCCCGTCAAAGTCAATCTGTTCATAGGCCCCTTTTGCAAGTTGTCACTTGACAATATAAGGAGCATGCCACATGGGTTCAAATTTCCCAGCCCATAGCTTATCATTAGCTTGTTCATAAACCAATACTAGGTCTCCTTCTGAAAAAATACAAGGTGTAATGATTTTATCATACTGAGCTTTCATTCGTTTCGCATGAGCTTCGATAGCTAATGCAGCGGTGCACCGATTGTCATATAATTGAGCTAAGTAAAAAAATAATTTCTCCTCTTCAGAAGTGGCTAGTATTAACTCGATGGCTAGTTGGAGTGACGATATCTCGCATTTAATCGGTAATACCACTTCTAAACTGTAAACCAGTTGAAAAGGGGTAAAACTTGTCAATGTTTTTGCTGATGTTCAATATGCCCAAAGTGCTGAAAAAAGCATGGTGTGCCAATTCGACTTATGAATTTCGATGATTTGTTTCATCATGGTGACTAAAAATTTATTGATAGCTTCAACCAGACCATTGGCCTGCGGGTAATATGGTGTAGAACTTTCATGGTGCAAGCTAAGTTGATCAGTCAGTTCGGTCATCATGATGTTTCGAAAATGACTCCCATGGTCAGTAATTATCACTTTGGGTACACCGAAATGAGCAATCACATGATTGAACACGAAAGTACCTGTAGTTTTGACATCTTCCGCAAATGTAGGCGTCGCCTCGGCCCATTTGGTAAAATAATCTACTGCGAGAATAATATACCCATGCCCCTCGGCCAAGTGAGGGTTACATGTAACGAAGTCAATGCCCCATTTTGCAAAAGGACCGACATCAATTATAGGGTGAAGAGGAGCAGGTGGTGCATGCATCTTTCGATCAAAGATTTGACAGTTGTGGCATTTTTGGATAGCAAAAATACAATATTTAAATAAGGACGGCCAAAAAAAGTTGGCGCGCAATATCTTTTGGGATGTGGCATACCTAGACATATGACCGCCACATGCTCTAGAGTGACAGTCATTTAAAACCTTTTCAGCTTCGTCAAGAGTGAGACAATGTCGAAAAGCAGAGTCCACACCACGATAGTATAGTGTGTCACCAACAATATAATATTGCTGAGATTGGAAATGAATTTTTCATTGTTGTGATCATGGGAGTTCAGGCCGAAAAGTTTGGGTTTGGAGATAAATAATGATATCTCCATACCAAGGATCGATGGTACTGATAAGAAACAAAGATTCATCCACGAACGAATATTCTTCCACTGTTTCCGTATCAGTACGTGGGAAGTCACACATAATTTTAGAGAATACCAATGATTTCTTTGATTAGGATTTTTAAAATTCCAAATCAAACTCCTGTAGGATAAAAATCCATTTGGAGTATTTTCCCCCGAGCAGTTGTCTGGTCAAAATATACATCATAGGGTTACAATCAGAAATCACTGTTGTTTTCCATAACAGTATGTAATGATGAAATCATTGGACAGCTTGAACTACTACCAAGGCCAATTTCTCCACATGTTGGACGGATAAATCATTCTTGCAGATAAGACACATCTCCGTAGTATCCGACGATAACTAGCAACAAACAAATAGATGTAAACTACTTTCTCTAGATTATATTTGATCTAGAATTATCTATAATAAAGGATTTAGGGCTTACCTATAGTCCAGCGCTGATCATAGTCTTCTTTCCTGTCGCTTTGAATATGTCTCCTTTCGGGATCTGTAATAAAAAACATGAAAGAATCAGAAGCACCTGCATAATATAAATTAATTCATAAACCATAAACCTATCTTGATTATCAAGGAATTCAAGAAATAAGTCATTTAAATAAACAACTCATTGAGAAAACAGGATCCATTTGTATTATCTTTGATGAAAGAAGGAGCCTTACAACCGTGTTCGCCCTGATGTCATACAGGTCTTTTCGGGGTCCAGAACAAGCATTTCCTCTACTTTGACAAGCCTTTTCACTCTCTCGACTAACATACACATGAGTGTGTAATCATTCCCATATGGTAATCAGTTAAGAGAGTCTAAGTTTCTCCAGCAATTCTCCTCAAAAAATCGCAAAGCCTAACTCCCCTTGAGGTTGAACTATGGCCTCAATTTATAGCAAAAGAGAAGAGGTTGCACCTCCAAATAAGAGGGGATAGAATCCTCTTTGAAAGGGATTAAGTTCCACATACCAAGGAGTAGGCTCCTTTAATGGAGGGATGAATGTACATGAAAGGAGCTAACTTTCCACCGAATAATTTCTTCCAGAAGCTTCTAGATTCAACCAGCTACGTTTCCAAACTTTACTTCCACCTTCACTTTCCCTTTTACAGGGAACCACACCTTAAATGAAGAAAAAGTTCGGCCGGTTCTGCATTTTCTAAAAGAAACAGATGCGGCACCACAGGAAATACTATGAGAAAGTGCGGTACAAGTATTTTTATGATTTTTATAAGCTTTTCTCTCAATTTCAAGGCTTGGTATTAGGAAATTGATGTTTGTAGACTTCTAAGGGAGTATTATATGAGTAATGATGAACCCATATAGATAGTAAAATGTCATGGTGACAATTTTAGTGTAATAGATCATGATTATGTTGATGTTTATATATTTATACATGTACGTATGTATGTATGTCATGTCTGATAGGGTCTTCATGGATCATGTTTATTTAATGTTGATGTTTATATGTAAATATGTGTGTATGTATGTTGTTGTATGACATGATCATGATTTTTTTATGTTAATGATTATATATATGTGTATGTATCTATGTAGCTATGTCACTGTATGACAGGATTTTCAAGGGTCATTCTTTGGAGGAATGATTGATTATGTAGGTGAATGGCATGAATAGGTTCATGGTTATGAGGAATTAGGTGGTAGAGTAGCCTTGAAAAATATGTGGGGTCAGTATTATGTGGATATCATCTAATGTTACATGCTTGCACTATGCCTATTTTTATGTTATGGACAGGTCAATGTTTAGGGGTACATCAGGAAAGTGGAAGTAGTGTGATATGCATCATGCTAGGATACACATGGATAGTGGAAAGACACTAGAAACAAGGTTTCTTTGCTGGGTTAGTGTGTGGTATATGGATGTGCAATACTATTCTTGTGCATGTTGTATATTCAGTGACTATACATATGGTGATGTGTAATGTTGCATATGTAGTAATGTGTACATATTATGTTGTATGCCTGTTGTATATATGGTCTTATGTGTATATTTCATATGCAGTGCTAGGTATAGATGGTTCTATGTACATCTTGGATATGTGGTGTTGTGTACATATCATACATTGTACATGTTGGATATGCGGTGTTGTGTGTTGGGAAAAATACTGAGAGGGGGGGGGGAATCAGTATTTAGAGCTGACTGGAAAACATTTTACTTTTTATGCATTTAATTCTTTACTTAGATTATTGCATCATTCATTCATCAGATGTTTAGTAAGTAGTAAGCATGAGAAATAATAACATAATCAACCATCACACATGAACACTGGTATTTAAGGTGGAAACCCAAATTCGGGAGAAAACCACTGTTGTTGTCGTCTCTATCTTCAATATTTATTATAAAGAAATCTTCTTACAATTTTTGTGCTGGCGCAGACTTATACCCGCACACAGGCACCCACCTGCAGAAAGCTACAACCTTCTCTTGTTTTCCAGTCACTACTAGAAGGGAGCTACAACCCCCTGATCTTGACACCAGCTTGTACTGGTAGAAAGCTTCTACTTTCATGCAGAAGACTTCAACCCTCAGATCCACCAAATTTCTTCAATTTATTCATCAGACTTACGTCAAGTGTTCATTATTTCTTTGCAGATCTTCCTAGAGATTCATCATTTCTAGATCTAGAGATCTTAATCCTTCATCAACTCCATAGGTGCATCATAGATTCAGCGTTTTCAGAGTTCAATCATGCAGATATCTCTTCAAGAGATTTATTCATTAACAACCCCTCCGCAATCTCCTATTGTACTATAATCCTCTTCTCCTTATATAGTTTTTTCCTTTGTTAAAACCATGAGTTAAAAACCATCCAACCGCTGATGGTATTCCTGACGGGATCAAATAGATAATCTAGTGGGGTCTACCCAAGCCCCAAACAACTTCTCATTGTTCTATTTTCTTGGTCAGGCAATTAATTAAACTATAGCTTGTTAATATCTCAATCTGAGATTGAGATATTAATCCAACTCCTCCTTTTGTTATGAACTCCCCAAGGCATATATATATATCGACCCCAGGTTTATGTGCATATATTAACCCATGTTTATTACACTATATGTTTCATATTTCACCAACTTCACATAATCAACTTCCTTTACTAATGACCTTCATATGTCGACCCCCAGGTTTATTCGTTCCACCAACTTTGGAAGAACATACAAGATGATGGCCCAATCGCTTTTCGTCATAATTTATTTTTAATTTAAACAAACCTTGGTTAAACCCGCAAACATTTATTTTAAATGTCCCAATCAATATAATTTAAACTGGGCCCACATATATATATATATATATAACCAACAACCCAATCACATGCTCGCACCGTATCGGTTATCCTTCGCGCACCTTCCTCATACGGACATCGTCTAATGGATCCCTTCCAGATCGACGGCGCTCAGCAATATCGTGCGGCATCCTTGGTCGAACATTAACGCGTGATGGCACACAGTGGAGGTGGTTTTCAAAAGTCACTCAGGGACACGCGTCGGTCAATATATGGAATCGCTCCCCCCTCCTCAATTACCGCTTTCGCTACAAAGGTGGTGTGATAAAAACCACTTCCAGCCTTAAACCATGTTCACTGCAAGGTTCTGCCCCTCTATTCCAGGTTTCGTCAGCGTACTTCGCTAATTCGTTTCTCCGCGTTATATAACCATAATTACTATTATATAAATCTGATGAAATTCTTACGGACTGTTTGACTTGGTTCTCTACATGCATTCGATCCACCATTTCGAATATGAATAAACCCGAATTAACATTGGTACCTCTAACTATATATAGAGCACCATCAAACCCAACACTGGGTTTCTTAACTATCACGGATTTCAAGTATCCATCGTCACCGAACTTATTCAAGAAAAGTAGATATACATTTAGTCTTATATTCTGTTGGTATAGAACTGCTGATGAATTTATGAGTTCTTCATACACTCAGTATCTACATCCTTTGTCAGAGAGTTGCCATCAAGGACAATAAATTCAATAAAATAGGATACCAAAAACCTATTGCCAACAATCTCCCCCTTTGGACTTGATGGCAACCATGACTAGAAAAACATTCAGCAATATTCTCCCCCTTTGACATCAAGGGCAAAGGATAGATCAGAATCCTATGTACAGACAATACCATGCTCCCTCTGAGATCATGTTGCATCTTCAAACATAATATTCAATGAAGTAACAGAAATGACTTATACACTCAAGATCAAATATTCTCAAGCATGAGATCAGATTGCAACAAATAATTAGAATGCCAACAATGCATCCTTGCTACATGACCAATGCTCCCCCTTAGCCTGTGCATCCTGAATACCTTCAACAGGAGCATATCCAATTTAATCTTCTGAATTTAAACAAGTCTGATCTTCTCCATGGCAGAGACTACTCCCAGTTTTTGTCTGAGATATTCGAACACTCCCCTGGGTAGAGGTTTGGTAAATATATCAGTAACTTTTTCTTTGGAGGGAACATACTCCAATTTCACCTTTTGTTCAAGCACTTGTTCACGTAAGAAGTGATATTTGATGGGAATGTGCTTGGTCTTTGAATGCATAACATGATTCTTTGAGATACCGATGGCACTTTTATTATCACACATAATGGAGATAGGAGGTGAACATTTGATTTGAATGTCTTGTAAGGTTTGCATCAGCCAAAGGAGTTGAGTGCAACATGATGCTGCAGCCACATATTCTGCTTCTACTATAGATAAGGCAATAGAGCTTTGCTTCTTGCTGAACCAAGATACTAACCGGGGCCCCATATAGAATGCACCACCACTAGTGCTTTTCCGATCATCAACATTTCCAGCCCAATCTGCATCAGTGTATGCATGAAGAGTAAGATCAACATTCTTTGGATAACATAGTCCAAAGTCTTGAGTTCCTTGTAGATATTTGAATATTCTTTTCACAGCCTGAAGGTGAGACTCTTTTGGATTAGCTTGGAATCGTCCAACAATCCCAACTGCATGCATAATGTCTGGTCTTGTCCCAGTGAGATAAAGTAGACTTCCTATCATAGATCTGTATTATGGTTGATTCACCATGGGGGAATCATCATTAGAACTGAGATTACATCCGGTTATCATTGGTGTACTTACAGGTTTGCAATCTTCCATGCCATACTTCTTCAAGATTTGCTTAAGATATTTTTCTTGTGATAAGAATATGCCATATGTTGCTTGTTGCACTTGCAAGCCAAGAAAGAATGTTAGTTCCCCAAGTAAAGACATTTCAAATTCTTGCTGCATATCAGAATCAAATTTCTGACTCATAGACTCTTTATTACTTCCAAAAATGATATCATCGACATATACAACCACAATCAACAGTTTGTCATTTTCAGTTTTTGTGTATAAGTTGCTGTCAGCAGACCCCTTTGAAAATCCTTGTTGATGAAGATATTTGTCAAGACGATAGTACCATGCCCTTGGAGCTTGTTTGAGACCATATAGAGCCTTTTTAAGTCTACAAACAAGTTTTTCGTCATTTCCCAAAATGAATCCTTCTGGTTGTTCTATATAAACTTCTTCTTCTAGATCACCATTGAGAAAAGCATATTTAACATCCATTTGATAAACTTTGATTTGTTGGAAGCTTGAAAAAGCAAGAAACATTCTTATGGCTTGAAGTCTGGCTACAGGAGCAAAAGTTTCTTCAAAGTCTATACCTTCTTGTTGAGCATACCCCTTGCAAACAAGTCTAGCTTTATTTCTTATAACATCCCCATTCTCATTTAACTTATTTTTAAATATCCATTTAGTTCCAATGACATATTTGTCATGAGGTCTTGGTACTAATTCCCAAGTGTGATTCTTTTCAATTTGATCAAGCTCTTCATTATTTTTGCTACACCATTTTGTTGTGGAGTGCTAGCTACAGAGAACTGTCTTTTTATGCCATGTTGTTCAAAAAATTCAAGGAATTCATCTGATGTATATTCTCCTCCTCGATAAGATCTAAGACAGTTGATTTTTATATATAATTCATTCTCAACTAGTTCTTTGAAGATCTGAAACTTCTCAAATGCTTCATCTTTGTGTTTAAGCAACCCAATCCAACACATTCTAGAGAAATCATCAATAAATAAGATATAGTATTGTTCACCATGTGGTGAATTTTTCTTCACAGGTCCACATATGTCAATATGAATGAGTTCAAGAGGCTTAATTGATGATGCTTCCTTGGCATTAAATTCTACTCTGATTTGCTTACCGAATTGGCAAGATTTGCATATGATATTTTCAGGTAGAGTAATATTAGGAAGATCGCGAACAGCTTTAAGTCTACTTGATTTGTTGATTTGAGAGAAGCTCAGATGCCCCAACCTTCTATGCCATAGCCATTTTTCTGAATATTTACTCAAGTAACATTTTTCTTTGCAGTTCTTCAATACATACAAGTTGCTTGGAGTTCTTTTTCCTTTTATAATTGTTTTACCTATATCGAGATCACGTACCATACATTCTTTTGAACTAAAGAAAACTTCAGTTCCTTGATCACACATTTGACTTACACTTAACAGGTTATGCTTTAATCCATCCACATACATTACACTATTGGCTTTCACCTTTTATTTTAGAAAAATAGATCTTTTACCCTTAATGACAGCAGGAGTATCATTTCCAAATGTAACATTATTTTCCTTTTCTAGAGCACTATATGCAAGAAGTTTGTTTTTGTCACCTGTTATGTGTTTTGAGCATCCACTATCAATGTACCATTGATTTTCTTCTCCTTCTGCAAATAAATCTATGCCACAATTTTCAACTTGTAATTCCTTCTTTTTCCATACTTTGGAGCTTGAAGGAAGATGCTCTTTTGGCTAGACTTTGCTCCTGCATTCAGATTCTTCATGGCCAAAGTTATTGTAATAAGCACATTCAAATTCATTTTGAAGAGGAGAAAAGTTGTTATATGTATTCTTCTTTGTTCCAATATCAATCCTTTTCTTTCTTGCTTCTCTTGTCATGATGGTTTTATATGCAACACATTGAACAACTTTATGACCAAAATTGTGACATGAGAAACATTGTCCACTGAAGAAGAAATTTCTGTGATTATAAAATCTTCTACTTGAATTTACCTGTTGATTGGTGTTTCTTTGAAAGGTACTCCTGCTAGTGTTCTTTGAATTGAGATGGTCATGCTTTATCTGTAAAGATTCTTTATTCCCTTGCTGAGGGGTAGAATGTTGTGTACTGGTTGTAGCTAATTTTAGATAATTTGGTGCCGAAGCCTGAGAAGATTGTCCGATATATCCAAGACCTGTCTTTAGAAGAAGAGAACGTTGTATCTTGATAATCTCATCTAAGGTTTCAGATATTTTAGCAAATCTAAGATTCAAAGTATTTACTTTCTCAATTTCTTTTCTTAGACTTACTATTTCACATTCTAATTTCTCATTATGTTTCTCCTTTTCTTGAAGCTGGTTTTTCAGAGTCTCTATGGTTATTTTACTTTCTTCTAAGCATATTTTGAGTTGATTTATTTCATCAAGAAAATCATTGTCCTCTAAAGCATCCATAAAAG